>JBBPBT010000720.1:13567245-13598031 GCA_037974875.1 Cicer bijugum | reverse complement strand
CTTATTTTCCATAAGTATTATTTTGTTGCTAAAAAAAAAATAATTTCTTAATAAAATTATATTTTACTAACATAATAAATCATAATAACAAAAATCACTACAATAAAAAAATAACACTTCATCAACAATTTAAAAAATAACTATATTTTAATTTGATTATAAATTTAACAATTTAAATATTTTACTAGTACTTTTTTTAAACAAATCTTACTAATATTAAAGTTTAAAAATAATATTATACTCGATTTTAAAAATAATATATTAATCTAAATTCTAAAATAAAATATTAAGTCTAAAAATTTTATAATCATATAACAATAGTAATTTTAGAATTACTAATCTATTTTTAAAATGCATTATATACTTGATGTCGAGTAGTGTCTGACTTGAAGCTTACAAACAAGTAACAACTTTTCGCAATAACCACAATAGTACCACTGCCAAAATAAAAAATTAAATAATATTCATTAAATAAATAACTTGAAATAAAAAATAACATTAAAAAAACAAAATATAAAATGAAAACTTACCGAAATTTAACAAAGAATGTAGAGAGAAAAGTTGGAGAAAAAATATTTGTAGAGAGAAGGTGGATAGAAAATTTAGAGAAGGTAGATATAAAATTTAGAGAGAAGATAGAAATGAAAAATGAGACGAAGAGTTATATTTATAGGAGAACAATGAGACTTTGTGGCTGCCAAAGCAGCCACAATATTGGACCTTTGTGGCTTCCAAAGCGGCCATAAGTGCCAACAGTAATATAGGCATTTGTGGCGACCTTTGTAGCTAGAAATGACAACCTTTGTAGCCAGAAATGACTGCCTTTGTAGCCATAAATGACTGTCTTTGTGGAGGCCAAAGCAACTATAAATACCAACAGTACACTACGCCTTTGTGGCGGCCTTTGTATTCATTCCTTCTTTACTATTCCTTTGGATTCATTTTCCTTCCTTTCCATTCCTCCGCTTCCTCTTTGATTTGATTTGCATCGTCAATGTTTATATGTATTGTTTGTTTGTGTCGTTGGTGTCTCCACCATTCATTGTTGTATGTGTTGTTCATTGTTAATGCCACTCTTGTCATCTTCGTTATTGTTAGGTTTGTAAAGTGTGCATTATGTTACAACTTGTTGTTGTGGTCGCTGCCAACTTTATGTCGGTTTATTTTTTATTTTTCAATTTAGATTTATTATACAATTTCATTATTCCTCCTGTAATGATTATGTTTGAGAAATAAGGAAAAAAATAAAATTTATAATAGAATATTTTATATTGTTGTTGAAAAGAAAATTTATGTTAGAGTGTTCTATATTGTTTTTGGAGTTAATATAATTTTTCTAAACCAATTGCAATCCATTTTTTATGCTACTACTTTGTCCAATAATTCATAAGTGTGTGATAAGAATAAAAGCATTAAAGTTATAGTACTCGGTCAACAATGACATTTTACTGTATTTATTTTCCTCTATTTTAGTTTAGTTCTATATCTTGACGTTTTAAGAAAATAGAGTTGGTCATTTCTTGATGTCCTTTAATTGTGTAAGGTTGTGTATCTTTGGTTGGTTATGTTGTTTTCAAATGTGTTACAAGCTTTACATAGGTGTGATGACAAGAAGAGAAGAAATGAGAAGTTATAAAACACTAATCCAACATAATTTAAAGAGTAGGAGTTTCTTGAACCTTGAAACATTGTGTATGCTGAATTTTGTTGGCGTTCTTATCACTATCAAGGCATAGATGGACCAATATTATTAGGTTCTATTGTAAGATTTTGTAGATAGGTGTCTATCTTTTTTAAGTGATGTATTTTTGGTTTGCATACTATATCTTCTAAATGTGTTTTGTATAAAATTATGATTGTGTATGATATTTTTATATTCTATATTTAATTGTATTTTGTATAAAACTATGATTGTGTATGCAATTTTAGTTGGTATTAAATTTTAGATATGTCTATATATATAAGGAGAAAAAATAGCTTTTTTACTATAAAAAAAAAAGTAGACTTTTTAAGTCGGTTGAGGTTTAACCGACTTAACAATGAATGATTTTTTAAATGTAACGTGGAACCGACTTAACAAGTTATTTTTAACTGACTTAAAAAAGCCATTTATGCACTAGCGTATTAATTGGACATTTATTCACAAACTATAGTAATAGAGATATATATATGTCTTTTAAGAAATTAAGGTATGTATGAAATTAGAGTTCAAATGCATCAAATGCGAAATAACATCTCATCTATGTTGGCACCTCAATTCCACTATCTATCAAACAAGAAAGCCAAAAAAAACAAGACAAAAACATTAAAGCTATCCCTTAATTATTATTAATTGAGAGAATAATCTTCAATAACCAATTGTTGGTTATATGGCCTCTAACCTTAGGATGTATTATACAATGTTGCTAGCAAAGTTATCAAATTTTTCCTAAGTATTGAAATTAATATTGAAACCAACATGATCAATATTATTCCAATTCAACAGTGATTAATTCAAGCCTTATCAAGACAAAGATTTACAATTTACATGTATTTTCAATACAAGAGAACTGAAACAAATACAATGCTAATTCCACAGATTAATCAAGATAGAAATTTATCAATACAAACGTTCAAGATTAGGCATTCATGCAATTTTAAGAAAAATAGAAAAGATAAGAAGATCGTGCACCGGGATTTATACTGGTTCGGCTGTCAGTATGACAGCCTACATCCAGTCCTGAAACCAACCCGATTTCAGCCTTTTTCCAATAGAATCTTCTTGAGTACGTTTTACAGATTGTCTAGCTCACACAAGCCCTATCTATCCAACTCACTCGCTTCTATTACAATGCCACCGTATCCCTCGAGTTAATCGCCAAACTCTCACAAGATAACGATGAGACTTCTTCTTGATGAACACCCTCACCAACCAAGATAGCCACCAGTTTCTATACATGGTTTTTCATAACTTTCTTTACAGATTGTTGTTTACCGAAATGATAAAAGATATCTAACAATGGAGACTCACTCATAATATGAATTTCACACAACAAGGATTTTCCAAATGAGTATTTTGTGTGTGTTTACAATTATTTCTCTCAATTGTGAAAATGTGTAATGAATAATTGTTTCAAGTGTTATTTCTTAGTTATTTTGAAAATGTGATTTGAGTCAGTTTATATATGTTAAGAAAAACAACAGTAAAATCGATTCCTCAATCGATTTTTTAAAAGTTTTAAAACAGCTTAATCGATTGCCCAATCGATTATTGCGTTTCTTGTTTTTCTTGATTCTTGAAATTATTAGAATGAATCAATTTGCCAATCGATTCTTTTAATGCGTAAATCAGAAACTGAAGCAAGTTCATATCTGAATCGATTGGGTAATCGACTATAGGTGTTTTGTTCAAACAACGAGATCGAAACAATCGATTACGCAGTCGACTCATATTTATTAACATAATCGATTTGGCAATTGGCTGAATTTTCCATGTAACACAAACCTTCAATCTATTCGATTTGCCAATCGATTGAACTGATCACTAATTCAAACAATATACTACAATCGATTCGTCAACCGATTTTACTAGTCATAGTGATTCAAATATATTTCTTCAATCGATTTGGCTTGTTACAGTAGCTCAACCATTTAGTTGAAATCAATGTGTCAATCGACTAGGAACATGTTTATGATATATGATTAAGCATTTCATTTTCCCAATCGATTACCTAATCGATTAGTATATACCTTGCAAGTTAAGAAACTAATTTCAATTGATTGTCCAATCGATTTTATTGATCACAGAGCCTAAGTCTGATAAAAAAAAATTTTCACAATTGATTTGCCAATCGATTGTTTCAGTAAGTGGTTGGCTCTATGACTCACAAACTCGATTACTCAATTGATGTCCCAATCGATTGTCCAATCGATTGGTTGATTACAGAGGCCAAGTTTGATGAAAAAGAGTTTTCGTAATCGATTTGTCAATCGATTAGCAGAGTACTAGCTTGGCTCTGTGAATTAAAAAATAGATTTCTCAATTGACGTGTTAATCGATTGTCCAATGGATTGGTTTTAACCCAGAGTTCAGGTTTAACTAAAATCCTTTAAGTAATCGATTTCCCAAAGTGAAAACTCTAATTCTGAGTCAAGCAATCGATTGCCCAATGGATTCATCAATTGACTTGCTAATCGATTTGTTTACTTGCTTATTTTAAGATTTCATTTTTTACTATGGCAAATACTTAAGTATGAAATCACATTGATGAGTCTACTAAATAACTACTATAACCACTAATAACACTAGACAAATTTGCATCTTTCTCAAGCTCATCCTCCAATTTTGCTTGATTCCTTGTGTTCCAAGCTTGTGTCCAAGTGTATAGTGTTTGCTTGTTTTTCCTGAAATGTAACTCAGTTCAAACTGTTAGTTTTATCAAATGATGCATGAACCTTGTATGTTTGTTAATTATGTCAAAATCATAATCAAGAGGACTTATGTCTAACAATCTCCCCCTTTTTGATTCAATGACAAACATACAATTTTAACTTGAGTTTTACATTTCAAGACTTAAATTTATAATTACTGTTATAATAAGAAAACCGAAAACTCCCCCTGACTTTTAGAATACATGATTCATTTAAGTAGCAACAGCAAAATCAGGGTCTTAGAGCTTAAAACAAAAAAATATATCATCAGAGTATTATAATCAATTTCAGAGTATCAGAGCTATAAAAATGATCACTTTAGTGATGCAGTATCAGAGCTATAAAAGCTATATTGTGACATCAGATGTAGTATCAGATTAGTTACAATGTACAGTATCAGAGCTATTTCAACCAGAGCAATCAGAGCTAACTATCACATACTACAGTATCAGAGTTATCACAAAGTTTAATAGATTAGCAGCAAATTGGTAATAGTATCAGCACATGCAGGTCAATTTAGCACATGGTATCAGAACAGATCTACATTGTATCAAAGCAGATCAGGAAATACAAGTTAAATTCGTATAACATTTTCTCCCCCTTTGTCATTGAATGCAAAAAGGTAAAATAGGAGAGAATAGCTAAAAAAAATTATACATTTATAACAAAATATTACAAAACAATAGCAGAACATTTCAAAACAAAAAAGAAACCAAAATCCTAGACAACTAATCTAAGGTTGTTCCTCATTATTACCAACGAGAGAGGTAGAGACCGATGTATTAACCTCAACAGGTGTCTCCTCACCATGAGGTTCAGTGCTATCTAAGTAGGTTGGGTTTGGTTCTTCCGTTGCTTGTCGGCCTATTTCTACAACATCTTCAAATGATAGCTTAAGGCCTAAGTGTTCCTGTATTGCAGCCACATCCTGAGCAGTTGTGTTTAGAGTGTCTTGGAGCTTACGTAGAAAGGCTTCCACTCTCGCATTGTGCGCGGCTTGAGTCTCCATAAACTCAAACAGCTTAGCCAACACGTCCGATTGAGGTTCAACTTGCTCAGGATGTTCGACATTTGGTTGCGTCCTTGTCCAAATGCCATTTACCCTTTTCAATTGCATTTGATTCACAATTGATTCTCCAAAGATAAGGGTAGTTTTTTTCGATTCTTCATTAAAAACAGAGATTTTCAACTGTCTCGGAATCTTTGTTACCAGCTGTGGGTAGGGGAGCACCAGCTTGCCCTGTTCTACTTCCAACATATATTTCAGCACAATCCATGTCCAGCTCATCTTGAGCTCTTTGCATAGACCCCAAAGCAGAATAATGTCCAGCCTCTGGACTACAGCGTGGTTGTCAGATCTTGGTACTAGCATCCTGGTTAGTGCGTACATGAGCATCCGTTGTTCGACTTTCATTTGACCTATCGCAAGTGAAAGCTTTTCCACAAAGCCTTCGATCATTAGGTCCTACACAACAGTGTGTCTGTCTACTGATGCTTACCATGCTTCATCAGTAGAATCCGCGTCATCGCTGCTATCAATGGTTTTGCCGTGAAAGGGTAGAGTTGAGAGTTCAGAAAATTCCTCAAATGTCATAGACATTTTCTTTCCTTTGACTTCGGATTCAAAGCCAGTTTCTGTAAGCTTGAATTTGGAGTAGAAGGCTCGAATCAGTTTTGGATAATTGTCGAGGGAGCAGGAAAGAAAGTCTTCCAAACCATGGAACCTTAAGTGATTTTGAAAATTAAAGCCATTTGAATCAAAGTAAGTGAAATACAGAGTCCTAGCCTCATGGATTTTTCTTTTCAGAAAATCAGATGGTATAGCAAAGTCTTCAGCTTTACCTTTTGATGGTTGAGATTTCTTGGGTTTAGGAGAAGAGATAGGTTTCTTCTTTTTCTGAACTGTATCCTTCATAGCATCAGCCATTAATTTTTCAATTGGAGGCTCTTTTCTTTTCTTTGATTTGCCTTGATCAGTGGCAATGGCCTTTCCCTTGTCCTTTGCCAGTATTTTATGGGTTGGTATAGAGACCCTTTTAGAAGTGGGTGGGGGTGATAGGGTTCTCCCACTTGATGAAGATGAAGCTGATGGTGATGGTGTTCTTACAGAGGTTTGCTTTACCCTTGCCATTTGTAAGATTTATAAGTTTTTGGAAGTTTCAATGTATCAGAGAAAGTTTAGAAGGGTGAAGGTTCTTAGAAAAACGCATAGAGTTTTGAGAAATATGCAAAAAACGATTGTGAAATCGATTTAGGGTTTTAAGTAGTATGCTTAGAATCGATTTCCCAATCGTTGTTTTTGAGTATTCAAACACGCACGTCGATTGATCAATCGATTGAATTACCTTTACTGGGGAAGTGAAAAATGGCTCAATCATTATTGCCTCTAACGGATAGTAAAAAATTTTGCAACGGTCATGTTTCAAATCGATTCCCAAATCGATTGTCTTTTAATTACTAAATCGATGTCCCAATCGATTTTCATATCAGTTCAGAAAACTGATCATCTCAACATCGATTTCCAAATCGATTCATTTAAGTTCAGGTTTTAAAATTTTGACTCAATCGATTTCCCAATCGATGCTCGGGTTAGAGTCTTGAAAAATTTCTCATTTTCGAAGTCCGGGAAAATAAATCAATTATTCAATTGATTCTTTAAACTGTTTTCAAATACATCAATTGATTTATCATTCGATTGATTTGATGACTACTTCAGCAATTAATGATGTATGGGTGTACAAATCGATTATGCAATCGATGTTTGCGTTTCTTAATTTGACAATTCAGACACTCTGTGTCATAAATCGATTATGAAATTGATTTTGTAATGCTGATTTCCTAGTTTGTCACAGGATAATCGATGTCTCAATAGATGCTTCACAGGGATTTTACTTCAGTTTGATCTATATGTATGTGAGCTACTCTCTTATGCCACAACCAGTTATCATCGGCATTGGATAATAAACAACCAATAGTGCTAGCAGGCAAAGCATTAAAATCAAGCATGTATATGTTATTGATTCTTTCACCTACCAGTTTTATGCCTTTATTCTCCTTGTGCTCAAGCATACAAGACTGAGATGTAAAATTTACCTGGAATCCTTTATCACACAGCTACCTAATACTTAGTAAATTGTGTTTCAAACCTTTTATGTTGTCACCATACTTTATATATATCCATCATTTTTAAATTGAGAGACAAGAATTTTGATTTGTCTCTTGTCATATGCTTGGAACATCCACTATATAGGTACCATGAGTGAGTCTTGGATGTCAAGGATACCTACAAACAAAATTAAACTTTGGTTTTTGGTACCCAATTTAAATTGGGTCCTGGAGGGTTAGTTTCAAACATTTGTGTCATTACTTTCCAAATCTGTTTCCATCCCTTTTTAGCAAGTTTTTTTTAGTTTACAATTAAAAACCATATGTCCCTTTTTACAGCAAAAGTGACATGAAACAGCAGAGGATGAATTCTGATTTGGTTTAGTAAAGATATCATGCATATGCTTTGATTTAACAAATTTTTTATTCTTTTTACCATTACTGTTTTTTCTATACCCAATTCCACATTTATTATTGTGATTCTGTTTAACATTCACATTTGGTGTATAACCAATTCCATATTTTACATATACATTTCTCTGGTTGCTAAGAAGAACATTTAATTGGTTTTTACTACTTGTAAACTTTTCTATATCACAAAGCAGTGCATAAGTTTCCTTCTTCAGACTTTCATTTATGTCTTTAAGAGACTTATGTTCTAGTTTGATTTCTTCATAAAGCATGCATTTTTCTTCTAACAATTTCTTAGTACTAATTAACTGTTTGATTGTACTAACATATTCATCATGTAGTTCATTAAATGCATCATGTAGTTCATCATAAGAAGGATTGGATGCAGAACTTACCTCACTATCAGAATCTGAATCTGTGTTGGCCATTAGACAAAGATTAGCTTCTTCTTCTTCTGAAGATGCAGAGGATTCTTCATTATCATTCCAAGCAATGTAGGCTTTTCTGGTTTTAGGAGGAGGTTGATTGCCTTTAGCCTTTGCAGTCTTATTTTTGTTTTGCAATTGGAAGCATTCTGATTTTATATGGCCTATTTTCCCACATTCGTAACAGGTTATTGCCTTGTTGTCATTTGCATCACTCTTGCTGAAGCCTTTTGTCTTTGAATTTGGTTGTTTTCTTGACTGGTTTCCTTTCTTTTTCAGAAACTTTTTGAATTTTCTGACCAACATTCCTATTTCTGGTTCTTCATCAGTTTCAGTATCGGAATCTTCAGATGTTTCTGGTTCAGATTTTGTTTTATGAGCATGAACCTTCAGAGATAATCCTTTTCTTTTTCTGTTAGTCTGTTCAGCCTCCCTCAGTCTATGTAGTTCCATTTCATGCTCTCTTAGTTTTCCAAAAAGTGTTGCAATTGACCTGCTACCAAAGTCTTTTGATTTTGCTATGGCAGTGATCTTTGGATGCCACTCTCTGGTCAAGCATCTCATCACCTTGCTGATTTGCTGCTCATTGTCAATCACTGTATCAAGAGCATTTATATTATTGACTATGTGAGTAAATCTTGTCTGCATATCATTAACAGATTCCTTTTTCTTCCTGTTGAACAGCTCATACTCATGCATTAGCGTATAGATTTGGGCCCTTATTACATTTGTTGTTCCTTCATGCATTTGCTGCAATGTGTCCCACATCTCCTTGGCAGTTTTGCAGTTAGACACCCTGAAAAATTCGTCAGCGGATAATGCAGAGGTAATTATGTTTTTAGCCTTAGCATTATATCCTACTTTTTTTTTGTCATCTTAAGACCAATCTAATCTGGGTTTTGGGATTAATGAATTATTTGTGCCAGTTATTCTAGGCACATAGGGTCCATCTATTACTGCTTCAAGTATATCAAGACTACATGCTTCAAGAAAAATTGACATTCTCTCCTTCCAATACATGTAGGCAGCCCCACTAAATGCAGAGGGCCTGGCCAAGGATACACCTTCACCTAGAAATTCTATAGAGGTCATTTTCTTTTAAGATTTTATCTAAAAGATCAGGCTCTTGATGCCAATTGTTGGTTATATGGCCTCTAACCTTAGGATGTTTTATACAATATTGCTAGCAAAGTTATCTTATTTTTCCTAAGTATTGAAATTAATATTGAAACCAACGTGATCAATATTATTCCAATTCGAAAGTGATTAATTCAAGCCTTATCAAGACAAAGATTTACAATTTGCATGTATTATCAATACAAGAGAACTGAAACAAATACAATGCTAACTCCACAGATTAATCAAGACAGAAATTTATCAATACAAACATTCAAGATTAGGCATTCATGCAATATTAAAAAAAAGATAAAAGATAAGAAGATCGTGCACCGGGATTTATACTGGTTCGATTGTTAGTATGACAGCCTACATCTAGTCCTGAAACCAACCAGATTTCAGCCTTTTTCCAATAGAATCGTCTTCAGTACGTTTTACAGATTGTCTAGCTCACACAAGACCTATCTATCCAACTCACTCGCTTCTATTACAATGCCACCGTATCCTTCGAGTTAATCGCCAAACTCTCACAAGATAATGATGAGACTTCTTCTTGATTAACACCCTCACCAACAAAGATAGCCACCAATTTCTATACTGGGTTTCTCAGAACTTTCTTTACAGATTGTTGTTTACAAAAATGATAAAAGATATCTAACAATGGCGACTCACTCACAATATGAATTTCACACAACAAGGATTTCCCAAATGAGTATTTTGTGTGTGTTTACAATTAATTCTCTCTGTTGTGAAAATGTGTAATGAATAATTGTTTCAAGTATTATTTCTTAGTTATTTTGAAAATGTGATTTGAGTCAGTTTATATATGTTAAGAAAACCAACAGTTAAATCGATTCCTCAATCGATTTTATAAAAGTTTTAAAACAGCTTAATCGATTGCCTAATCGATTATCGCGTTTCTTGTTTTTCTTTATTCTTGAAAATATAAGAATGAATCGATTTGCCAATTGATTCTTTTAATGCATAAATCAAAATCTGAAGCAAGTTCATATCTGAATCGATTGGGTAATCGACTATAGGTGTTTTGTTCAAACAGCGAGATCAAAACAATCGATTACGCTGTCGACTCATATTTATTAACATAATCGATTTGGCAATTGGCTGAATTTTCCATGTAACACAAACCTTCAATCTAATCGATTTGCCAATCGATTGAACTGATCACAGTGACTCAAACATTTTGCTTCAATCGATTCGTCAACCAATTTTACTAGTCATAGTGATTCAGATATTTTTCTTCAATTGATTTGCCAATCGATTTGGCTTGTTACAGTAGCTCAGCCATTTAGTTGAAATCAATGTGCCAATCGACTAGGAACATGTTTATGATATATGATTAAGCATTTCATTTTCCCAATCGATTACCTAATCGATTAGTATATACCTTGCATGTTAAGAAACTAATTTCAATTGATTGTCCAATCGATTTTATTGATCACAGAGCCTAAGCCTAATAAAAAAACTTTTTCACAATCGATTTGCCAATCGATTGTTTCAGTAAGTGGTTGGCTCTGTGACTCACAAACTCGATTACTCAATTGATGTCCCAATCGATTGTCCAATCGATTGGTTGATTACAGAGGCCAAGTCTGATGAAAAAGAGTTTTCGTAATCGACAAATCGATTAGCAGAGTACTAGCTTGGCTCTGTAAATTAAAAAATCGATTTCTCAATTGACGTGTTAATCGATTGTCCAATGGATTGGTTTAAACCCAGAGTTTAGGTTTAACTAAAATCCTTTAAGTAATCGATTTCCCAATCGATGTACTTAGTGAAAACTCTAATTCTGAGTCAAGTAATCGATTGCCCAATGGATTCATCAATTGACTTGCTAATCGATTTGTTTACTTGCTTATTTTAAGATTTCATTTTTTACTTTGGCAAATATTTAAGTATGAAATCACATTGATGAGTCTACTAAATAACTACTATAACCACTGATAACACTAGATAGATTTGCATCTTTCTCAAGCTCATCCTCCAATTTTGCTTGATTCCTTGTGTTCCAAGCTTGTGTCTAAGTGTATAGTGTTTGCTTGTTTTTCCTGAAATGTAACTCAGTTCAAACTATTAGTTTTATCAAATGATGCATGAACATTGTATATTTGTTAATTATGTCAAAATCATAATCAAGAAGACTTATGTCTAACACTAATTAGTAATAAATGGAAATTGATTAAACTTTAATAAATTAGTTTAATTTAAAATTTTAATAGAAATATGACATAAATTTCACAAATAAGTTTTATAAATAAACATATTTTAAATTAATAACACTTTTCAAATCAAAGACCTAATCTTTTTTATGTTGATACAAACACACTATATTATCCCATAACTAATTAATTCTATTTCTTTCCTTAAGCACGATAACACACCATTTTCCTAAATATAATTTGTACATTTAATATATATCATTTTCCTCATCTTATGGTACTATAAATTAATATATAAATGTGTGCTTTTTCCCTCATTACTATTGTTTCAATTTTGGTATTTTTTCGTAGCTATTATGAAAGGTTAATGTATTAATAAAATATATATAATAAAGTTCAAGGGATACATGTGTTATACTTATTAGTTATATTTAACATTAATTACAATTTTATAAGTGGCTTCTTGCAACTCCTAAGTAATAAAAACTATTTATTTAAAGTTAACAAAGCATGAAATGTTTACTTATAAAGTGATCAAGAATATTCAATTTATTACATGCACTGAAGAATAAAATATGGCTCTGGTTTTCGTGTTTGTTTATGCTTTGATTATCTTTCTTTCTCTATCACTTGTTGTAGGCATAAGTATGTCTTTTTTCACCCCATTTTAAAATTTTTGAATTTACCTTGTACACAAAATCCTATTGCCATTAAGTTACATTCATTTCATATTATTTGACAATGTTGGAGAGAAAGCTCCTTGCCGAACTTGGCGTGATTGTGAAGAATTCGAGAATTATGATGTTGCTTGCATTAATGGTTTTTGTGACTACCAATATACTTGTGAATAATTAAGTTTAAAAGTAAATTATACTACATCTTAGCATATAATTGTAAAATGATCACTTTAATTAATAAAAAAATATTTATCTCTATATATATTGAGAGTTTTATATTCCTGTCTATGATTGGTTTCGTAGGAGAGGAAATTTTTTCAAAGTACAAACTGATTATTGTGCCGATAATAATTAAGTCTTGTAACATTGAAAACTATTATCGATAAAGGCCGAATGAGTACTCTATTTAGGAAAATGTTGAGCTTTGTTTTGATTATTGTTTTGATTAAGGTTAAAAGTTATTTAAAGTATCACTAGTGATAACGAGTGTTGAGTTGAATCGACAATCTTTATAGAAGCATTGCGAGGTCTAACACTTTCTAACTATACCAGACCATGTCTTGATTTATGTTTTTAAGTTATGTGCACTTTTGTGTACATGACTATATGACTTAAGTACTTGAGTTGGATGTATGGTTTGGTGAATAAAACATGATTTATATATGAATAAATATGCCTGAATTATCTTATGATGTTATTGACGATGAAATGATTTATTGTGTCTATATGATGCAATATCAATATGTGTTTATGCGTCCATAGTACATAATTTCGTAATTGATTGCGGACATTATGGTAATGACCTTAATTGGTTAGAGTCATAGTGGTAATGTTCATTATTGGTTTAAGCCACCATCCTTGACAGAAAATGAAGTGGTGAATGTCCGTAAAGACTTGACACTTATTGATCAATTGAAATGATGATCGTAACATCTTGATTTTCATGCTATTTTTTTTTCCCCTTTTTAAACAAATCATTTTACATAAACCTGTTAAATAATTAAATTCAAAACAAAGTTGACAATTTTTACAAAATCTTTCCAAATAAATAGTATTTTTTTTTCAAATTTGATTTTAAAATAAGTTAAATAGCAACAACGGTTATCGACTTGATAACCTGACTACGCCTAAGCCGATCTTAACAAGGGTACTAAGTACTACTCACCCACTAGCGTCATCTAGTTGTCTGCATTGGACCTCTACACGTTGAGAGGATGATGAACAATGATAAGAGTCAAAGGAAGAAAGAAAAGATAAGGTATTAGAGATGGAAAGCGAAATAGAGGAAGAAGAATAGAGAAAGAGTATCAAATGCAAGACAAAGAAAACTGTTTGAGACTGAAATACTTAGACTTTTAATGATAGTCACAAAAAGCAAAATGAAGAAAACTACTAGAGCCAGAAACACTTAGAATTTAACAACAAGCAATCAGAAGTAGAAATAGATACCACTACGCGAAAATTTGTATTTTACACTGCTTTTTCAAAACAAAACAAAAACGCTGTAGAATCGAGTGCTGTAAAATGATACAACAACGCTTTTTTAAAATAAAAAAACGCTATAAAACATGTAGATATATTGCGCGCTTGTTATGCACATTTTATAGCGCTTATTGGAAAAGCGTTGTAAATGGTGCATCCAATATATGCATTATTATGCACCTTTTAGAGTACTTATTAAAAAGAGCGCTGTAAAATGTGCATTATAATGCATATACTGAATGTACATTTTACAGCGCTTGTTTAAAAAAGCGCTGTAAAATGTGCACCCAATATATGCATTCTATTGCACATTTTACAACGCTTTTTCAGATAAGCGCTGTAAAATGTGCACTTAGTATATGCATTATAATGCACATTTTACAACGCTTTTTCATATAAGCGTTGTAAAAAGTGCACTTATTATATGCATTATAATGCACATTTTGCAGCGCTTATTCATATAAAGTTGTAAAATGTGCTCTCAGTATATGCATTATAATGGATCTTTTACAGCGCTTATATGAAAAAGCGTTGTAAAAGGTGCGATTTTTTTTTATTTAAAAATGTTCTAAATTAAATTTTTAAAAAACGCATTTTGGTTTTTTATGGCATTTGTTTAGAAAGCGTTGTCTTTTAATTTTTTTTCCAAAATTATTTTCGTCCAAAATCAGTTCACACAAAAACATAACATATTCATATACATATTCAGATACATATTGAGAACCAGTTCACACAATCCGTACACAAAAACAGAACTATATAACTTAACTTTATATATTAATTTACACAACAACAGAACATATTCAGATACATATATAACTTAACTACATATACATATTTAGATATTTGTACAACAGCACACCCTACAAGAAAAACCCTAATTTGTGGCCGAAAAAAACTCTCACAAATTAGTGACCGAAAAAGCCCTCACAATATACAAAAATTGAAATTGGTCTTTATTGGTGACTGAAAAAGCCCTCACAAATGTTTAAAAATTTAGGTGGATTTTTAAAAAATCCACCTAAATTGAATTTTTAAAAAACGCTTTTTGGTTTTTTATGGCATTTGTTTAGAAAGCGTTGTCTTTTAAATTTTTTTCCAAAATTATTTTCGTCCAAAATCAGTTCACACAACAACATAACATATTCATATACATATTCAGATACATATTGAGAATCAGTTCACACAATCAGTACACAAAAACAGAACTATATAACTTAACTTTATATATTAATTTACACAACAACATAACATATTCAAATACATATATAACTTAACTACATATACATATTTAGATATTTGTACAACAACACACACTACAAGAAAAACCCCAATTTGTGGCCAAAAAAAAACTCTCACAAATTAGTGACCGAAAAAGCCCTCACAATATACAAAAATTGAAATTGGTCTTTATTGGTGACTGAAAAAGCCCTCACAAATGTATTAAAAGTTAGGTGGATTTTGTGGCTCCCTAAGCCCTCACAAAATCACAACGTTGTGATTTTGTGAGGGCTTCGACAGCCACAAAATCCACCTAAATTTTTAAGATTTTTGTGAGGGCTTTTTCAGCCACAAAATCTAAATTTTGTGAGGGTAAAGGCCGCCACAAATGCCCGAAGGGACATTACACTTTGTGGCTGCAAAGGCCGCCACAAAAGCCTAAGCCTTTACATTTTGTGGCTGCAAAGGCCACCACAAAAGAATAAAGTTACGTGGCATTTTTTGGCCGCCTACGCCGCCACAAAGTTTTATACCCGTTACATTTTGTGGCTGCTTTGGCTACCACAAAAGATCAACCAAATCCTATATATATTACTCCATTTCTCTCATCATTTTTCACTTCTAACTTCTCTCTAAACCCTCCTTCTAAATTTTCTCTCCACCTTCTCTCTACAAAAAATATTCCTCCAACGTTGCTTCAATTTTGGTAAGTTTATATTATATTATATATTTAGTTTTTAATTTTTAATTTTATTTTTGATTTAAAGTTATTTATGTAATTAATATTATTGAATTTTTATTTTGATAGTGGTTGTTGTTAGACATAAGTCCGTTTTTGATATTATTGAGAAACATACATCATGTGATAAATCTAACATTTTGAACTGAGAAAAAATTTCAGGAACAACAACTCAACCCTACAAACTTGAGACAATAGCTTGGAACTCAAGGAATCAACAAAAGTTGAAGATTGACTAAGCAAATCGATTAGTTAAATCGATTTTGTAATAGGGTTGTATGAATATGTAAAATTTGTGATTAAGAAATCGATTAGGCAAATCGATTTGCACATTTAATGAAAATTAAGTGTGTAAGTTAGTAGCATGTCATTTTACAGGCTAATCGATTTGGCAAATCGATTGTTCCAATCACAAGACTGTTTTGATTGTTTAAATCGATTAGGCAAATCGACTGGCACAATTTCTGAAAATTAATTATGCAAGTCAGTAGCATGCCATTTTGCAGGCTATTTGATTTGGCAAATCGATTGTTCCAATCATAAGAATAAACTGAGTGTTCACATCGATTGAGACAATCGATTGTGAAAGTTACAGGGCCAAGTCAGTTATTCACTAATCGATTAGGAAAATCGATTTCATAAAATAAATTTCAAAATAAACTTGGTCTGTAAACACAAATCGATTGGCCCAATCCATTGAACCATTTTCTTTTGTAACAAGTTTGGCATCAATCGATTTGGTAAATCGATTGAATGAACCAACTGATAAACTATTCTTCAGGCATAAGTCCATAATCGATTGAGCACATCGATTAACATGATTTAAGCTAACTCTCTGTTATTAGCCAAAAGCGATTAGGCAAATCGATTGATTGAAAACCACTGAGTCCCAGTGGCCAGTAAAATCGATTAGCCAAATCGATTGGTGCAAAAGTTTTAGTAACAGAGGTGACTTAGCATTTGTCAAATCGATTATGCAAATCGATTCCAATATGAACTGTTATTCATTTCTGAAGAATGCATTAAAATAATCGATTAGGTAAATCGATTAGTTTGTGTAGTTTCAAGATTCAAGAACAACAAGATTCACGAAATCGATTTGGTAAATTGATTGTGAATGCTTTATAACTTTAATGAATCGATTGGGCAAATCGATTCATCTGTTGTTTTCTCTGAAACTATATAAGCTGTTTTCATGAACTTCTTCTTAAGAACTCTTAACATTCTCATAATAGAGAATACACATTTTCTGAATATACACTACACTTTCTGATAACATTTTCTCACTTTGAAATAACTTTGAACATTGTTTTTTCAGACGTGAACATTCATCATTCGCGATCAACAAAAACTGAAAAAGATTGCAAAGAGAAAGTACATTTGAGAAGAAGACAACTTATGAAATCTTGTATATTTTTGTTTTAGACGTTTTGTAAACGAATTCTGTAATCAAATAACATTGAGAAATCCAGCTGTAACTGGTAGTGATCTTCTGTGTTGAGGGCTATCATCAAGAAGACACTTGACTACAATCTTGGAAGAGTTTATGGGAGACAAACTCTGGGATTCAGGGAGATAAGAATAGAATAGGGAGAGTAGTTTAAGATTGATAGGCGAGGAACTGGAATATCTGTAAACTTACTCTGCGAGATTCTATTGGAAAAGGCTAAGATCAGATTTGATCTTAGGACTGGACGTAGGCCGTTTGCAAACGGCTGAACCAGTATAAAAATCTGCGTACACTTTTCTTTCCCTTATCTTGTTTAAATTTCTGCAATGATTATTTGTTTGATGTTGATTGTATGCTTTATTAATATTCTGTGTTAATTGACATTACATGAATGGTTATCTTAGCATGATTGTATGTAAATCAATATCTTGAATAATAAATGTTTCTGCTGCACTTCTCAATTTAAACAATAATTGGTATTGTTGATTTTTATTAGGATTGATTCTTTGGGACCTTGATTAATCTTTGTTTAACAAATTTTGAATTTGGTATTTTGTTTAGAGCATTGTTAGAATAGGCATTATTCTGCATAATTCCTGTAAAACTGAGGTCATATCCCACAACAGTTGTTAATTTCTTCGAAGAGTTCTAAGCTCTGTATGTGAAAGCTTCAAGTCAGACACTACCCGACATCAAGTTAGTATTTCATACATTTTAAATTTAGATTAGTAAATATATATGTGATATTATAAATATATTTATATTATTTTTAAAATATAGATTAGTAATATGTGTTATTATAGATTTTTTTATAAAAAAAATAGAAATTATGTTGTTAACATAATATATGATAAATAAAAGTTTCAACCACATGTAAAACTTATTGAATTTAATATAACTATTTTTTTAAAAAATATTATTAAAATTGATTATATTATTACTTTTTGTTATAAGTCTTGATACATATTAATATAGTTTATTGATTGTTAGTCTTAATATTTTTTGTTAGTCTTGATTATTAAAAAAATTTTATTTCAGTTTATATATTTATAATAGTCTTGATACTAATTTATTATATTGTTTGTAAATTAATTAATGCTCCCCTAATTGACATATAAAGTAAAATTTATTGATTTTAATATAACTATTTAAAAAAAAAACTATATTACTTTATTGATTTTAATTTATTTGGGTTGGTAGTAATTACTTTAATTATTATTAATGTTATATTTTTATATATAATATTTATTTTAATTTTTAAATTTAGATTTAATTTTAATTTATTTTTAATTTAAATTAATCTTTAATTATAATTTAAATATTATATTTTAAATTTAATTTAAATGATAATTAAATTGTAATATTATATTTTTAATTTAAATGTTTAATTATTCAGATTAGTTTATTATATGTTAAATTTATTTTAAATTGATATTATATTTTAAATTTAATTTAAATTTTAATTTAATTGTAATTTTAATTTAAATTTTCAATTTATATTCATATTAATTTATTATATATAATATTATTATATATTAAATTGTGGCGGCCTAAACCCTCATAAAGGGAAGCATTTGTGGCGGCCTATGCCCTCACAAAGTGAGTCGTTTGCCCTCATAAAAGACAACGTTTGTGACGATTTTTGCCCTCATAAAAGCCCACGTACTTTTCAAACTTTGTGGTCGTTTTGGCTGGTACAAATGTTTGTGACCACCGTATTTGTGGCTGTCTAAGGCCGGCACAAATTCCCCCTTTGTGGCTGCTTCTTCTCCTTTGTGAGAGCTTTTGGCTCTCATAAAATCCTTGTTTTTTTGTTGTGACATATTCATATACATATTCAGATATTGTGCCCTATTCATATATATATAACTAACTTATCCTACACAGAACTAGCTACCATATATTCAGATCCCTTGCAATATGATATTTCCCAGAAAATAAAATAATTTTCATTTCAAGCACATACTGACATCAGTCTTCCTTTAATTCAACTAGATCTTTCTCAGAGTATGTTGGACTGGAATTGTCAAAGTACTATGCAATATAAAAATTAAACATAAATAAGTTAGAATCAAATATATACATAACTTATATATGAAAATCAAATAATGAAAATATCGTACCATTTCTGGGATAATAATTCGATTCCTATCAACAATCTACTTCATGAACCGCAATACATAGTATCCACAGTCGATGTTGTTAGTTTGACGAGGACACTATAAAATAAAATATATTTCAAATGAAAATTTAAATGAAAATTAAAAGGCATATATTTCAATCCTTTATTGGAATCCATGTGATGTTATTAGACTTTTGCTTCGACACTATAGCACATCTTTGAGTTCGAAAAACTTGTAAAGCACTATCGAATAAATAAATTTGATTATTATAGCATTAACAAACACATTATTTATATATATATATGTAAGAAATAAATGAATATTACTTACGTGTCGAACATAGTCTTTATATCGGAGTGATTGTTGTAATTGTCATGCAAGGGATCCAAATAGTATATAACTTCAGAGGTCACATTGATTGCAAATAGCACCCAATATGCCCTACAACAACAAAAATTTGATTGACAATTTTGTTTACACAACTAATAAATTAAGATCTCATAAATTAAAAAAGATATAAATAAATAATATATAATTATGTACCCTGAATTATATGGTGCAAAGAACAACTTATCATTCTCTATATTTCCTAATATAATATCTACAATGTATTTCTTTACATTCACTGGATCGAGCTTACACATCAAAAGCTTATGTGGAGACAAGAATGAATTATCTATTTGACAATTTGCGCGTGCACACAAACTTCTCATACAAAAACCTTCAATGAAAATTTCGAACTAGATTAATTATAAATAAATTTAATTAATTACAAATAAATATAATTAAAAGTATTTTTTATCTTATGTACAAGCTGATGACAGTAGCACTCAGCTCCTTATGGTTGAGAAGTTCGTATATGTGCTCCTTTTCGAGAAATTCTTCATACTCATCTCCTAATATAGCTTTATTCATGGTTACGATGCGTGAATCGTCGTTGCTGCCCGTATTCCTTTTTACTTGGATGTCAAGACACACCCCGTATTTAGCAAGGCATGGCTGATTTATTTTAGTAGCAGCAGCGACTAATTTTCCCCGATCCAGTTTTTTAGCTGCAACTTTAGCAGCTTTATTACCCTCCAGCTTTTGAAGTTTTCCAGCTTTATTACCCTCAAATTTTTGAATCTGCAAAAATGACAAACCTTACGTAATAAATGTGACAAACCTTTTCGGGCGATTGACTCGTTTTTGAGAATCTTTTTATCATTCCCGTTAGGCTTTTTTAGAATCTAAATATAAATGTGAAATTAAAGTTAGGAGCAGAAAAAAACCAGTAATTAAATATACATATCAATTAAACATACATTTCAATTAATTAAATATACCTTATCAAGGGCAACAAGATGTGTGGACCATGCCACATAACTACCAATTGCTTCGCTCAAAAACTTCATATCTGCATCGTTGTCCGATATAGGCAACGGTGCATTTGGTTCAAAAGCAATAATTGGTGATAGTTTGACATGGCCCGCATGGATCGGTGTGTTGTGCAATACTTTTTCCGAATTATTGTACAATGTTCCTTTTCCGACCTTCCGATGAGTAGGGGAGGATAAGTACAGCACACAAGGAGTGACACCCTAAATCAATGGATAAAACATAAGTATGGTTAATACATAAGTATAGTTAGTACATAAGTAATTACATAAGTAAGTAAGTGATTACCTCGGGTAGACTTTTGAGACCAATGTTGCAACTCACGTTTTCACTCTCCATTTGTATTTCACGTTGGAGCTGATCCGGGAGTTGCTTGTCTTTATTCGTCTTAACCAAGAGTGCCACTTGCTCTGATAGGAATTTGAGCTTCTCTAATACTTCCTCATTGGATGGATTTTGGCGTTTCTCTTGTGAAAAGTAGATTTTAGGAGTTACGCCAAATCCTTTTACCCTAACGCGACCGGAATACTCAGGAACATTAAACACTTTACCGAGAATGCCCCTGCAACTAGCTTTGTTGTCCTCTTGATTTTTCGAACTTTGTTCATTATTCTCCTAAAATACACGTAGGATTAAAAAGATAAGTTCAATATCATTTTTAAAATATAATATTAAAAAATATCAAAGTGATAAAATATAATATTAAAAAATATTAAAGTGATAATATACTTACACAAAGTTCTATTACTTTTTGAACATTTTCGTTATCAACCACTCCATCCTTATTTACATGAGCTTCCTTCCACAGGATATGTCGACCCAACGGTTGATTGGATTGGGTGTCTTGTCGCTATTCGTTAAGATCATAAACAAAATATTAATTAGAAACTATAGTTTATAATACAAATTTCCTCATTATATAAAAGTGATGTTTAATTACTTACAAGTCTTTGCTCTAGACGTGCATATCCCATACATGATTTTTTGTATGGGTGCGTCGGATTTTTTGCCCTCTCGCAATTTGCCTTACTTATATTCTATATAAAAAAAAATTACAATCGTGTAAAAATTTAAAATACGCTATGAATATGAATAATCAAACACAAATGCTAATAAATTAATCACTTAATACAAACGCGGGGTCCGAACATTTTGATACAAATGCACTCCATTCTTCTTTTGATATATAATGTTTATATATTCTTGGAGCTTTAGCATTCATATTTCCTTCACTATCTTTTAGATAGAAATTTGAGAGGTGAGATCTAAAACCCCGGTGTATTTTCCCGGCAACTCTCAAGACGTAATTCTTCCTCACCTCATCAAGAACAAAAGCAGTTTGCAAGCGAAATAATGATATAGTTTGAGTAAAGAGTAAAGTATTACAATGAAAAAAATTATAAATGACAAAAGAGTGGATCAAAAAAGTTACTTGTATATCATTCCACAGTATATCTTTTGCATCATTCAATGCCTTATCTCTCCAATCATCAATGGTAATGGGGATATTCTGACGAACAACAACTCCAATGTAACTTACAAACATGGAGCTATTAGGGTCAATTGGCTGACCACTCTCACTCCATCCAACCTAATAAACTCATATAGTAAGTACATGCTTTCAAAAAAGATAAAAAATAAACAACAAACAGAGTATAGTATACCTCAAATTTTATGCCACTACTCCTTGCTTTAATGACCTTTTGCATTATGGTTGCACCACGTTTGACTTTATTTTTGTAAGTCTTAGTGTTGACAACTTCCTCATTTTGATAATCTAAATCTTTCGTGGTATCCATTTATCTACAATAAGTTCAACATGCAGTTCAATACAACTTCAACAACCTCAACATGCAGTAGTCTAAGTACGTATTAGTATCAGTATAACTTCAACAAGCTCAACATGCATTGTAGTGATAACAAAAAATTAATAACATCAATACCTGAATGGTGGGAGATGAGGATTCGAAGAAATGCGTAATCAGCAGGAATAAGGGTTCGCAGAAATACGGTTCGCAGAAATATGGTTCGAAGAAATATGTAATCAGGGTTACGTATTTCAATGAAAAGAAATGGTGTAATGGGAGAGATGATTGTGGATGGAAATATGGTTTGAACAGGTAGAGATGATCGTGGAAATAAGGTTCGTAATGGAAGAAATGATCGAGTTCGCCAAGGAAGAGAAGAACGATGAAGAAGATATGATAGTGAAGTTTACGTAATGAAAAGGAAACTGAAGCGGTTTACTATTATATATAAAACCCTATTATAACGCTTTTTTAGAAGTCTTTTACAACGCTTGTTGGAAAAGCGCTCTAAAACACCTAAGCCTTTTACAGTGCTTTCTATAAAAGCGCTCTAAAAGGCCTCCTTATTTTATTTTTATAAGGCTCTTTTTCAGTTCAGTTCAGTTCATGTAAATTACTAATTTATATTCAGTTCAATTCATGTAAATTACTAGTTTATATTAAATTACATGAACATAGTATAAACCACTAAAATCAAGCTAAATTTAAACAGGAAATAAATTAATCAGAAAATCAAATACATGGCTGCTTATATAAAACAATTAAACATGTTCAAACAATTAAATTACATTAACTCAGTTGAGATTACATGACTTATATAAAATAATTAAACATGTACATTAAGATGCCCTTCTTTTTTTCCTGGTGGGATTCACATTTGTTTGTCCATTTACAATATGAAACGATGGATTAATCCACCCTCATCATGAACATCTCTAAGATATAAACCATCATCAGTTGAATCAATTTCATGTGGTTGTTGTGATGTTGCAAATAAAAGATCATTACCAATATCTTCATCATTATTGTTATCATCACTTATTTTATTGGTCGATAGGACAACAGACCATTTATCATCAGCAAGATCAGCGACATAAAACACTTGTTGAGCTTGCGACGCTAAAATAAAAGGCTCGTCTTTGTATCCCACCCTATTAAAATCGACAAACAAGAACCCTAACTCATCAATCCGAACGCCATTATTATTATCGACCCACTTGCAACCAAATATGGGAACACGAAACATTGTGTAGTCTAACTCCCATATGTGCTCGATAACCCCAAAATATGATAGATTTGCATATATTGGGTTTTTGTCTTTTACACCTGAGACATGCATCGCTTCAGCTACGAGAGTGACTCCTCTATTTTGTATAGTGGTCTGATCATCTTGTTCTTTGGTATAAAATGTGTAGTCGTTAATAATATAACTAGTGTAAGAAAAAACATGTATACTCGGACCATTTACTAGCCACCTCAATCTCTGTGAAATTGATCCGGGGTCTATATCAAACTTTGACTTTATGTGATTTTTTAATCATGTTATAAAACTTCGATTGTGCTCTAGAGTTATCCAATTTTGATTCCTATTCATGTTCAAACAAGATAACTGATCCATGTGTATTGTAACATATGATTGAACCTCATCATCATTGTGCAGAACATACAATTGTGCCTGCTCCCATTCTGTCCTAGATATAGTCATTCGTCTCCTTCCAATAATCCCTTCTCCTGATATCCTTTTGGAACTTTAACTTTGTGTAGAAATTTACATAAAACAATTTTTTCCTTTCTAGATAGAGTATGAGCGGCTGGAGGTAGATATGTGCGATTTCCTTTCTTTACGGGACCCAATTCATTTCTTATTCCCATATTGACCAAGTCCAATCTTGCATTAATGCCATCTTTAGACTTTCCTGGAACATTGAGTAATGTACCAATAACACTATCGAGGAAATGTCTTATATAGAATGACTTCCAATATGGCAATTCAAAGAAAATTGACTTTTTCTTCCACCCAGTTTTGACCAGCTCTTCCGCAAAAGGTTTGCCAAATTTATTGGTCAAACCTTGTACATTTTCAAGTATTTGATATCCAGTCGGTGCTAAAGGAGCTTTACCTTCCTCTGATTTTCCATTGACTGCATTTATCCACCCACGATACTGATGACTATAAGGTAAAAATCTACGATGTCCAAGAAATACATTCTTCTTATAATGTTTCAACCCCATCCAATTTGTACTCTCTTCACATATAGGACAAGCACACTGACCTTCAATGCTATATCCTGATAAATTATGTTGAGTATACGTCGATATCATTCTCCGGTTGTTTGGGTCCAGAAATTAACAGAGACAACATCATAAACTTATGCTTCATACATAATCATGGAGGTAGGTTATAAATCAAAATAATCACAGGCCATGTACTGTGTGAGATTCTTTGAAGACCATGTGGATTCATTCCATCAAGAGAAAGTGCAAGTCTTAGATTTCTTGACTCTATCCCGAATTCATGATACTCGTGATCAATTTACCCATTGTGGCGAATCTGCAGGGTGTCGAAACATTCCATCTCTAATTCTTTAATCTGCATGTCATGTCAAGTGTTTTGAATCTTCTTCACTGTGATACATGTGCATAAATCTTGGTATTATAGGAAAATACCACACAGCTTTTGCTGGAGTAGATTCTTTCTTCTTATATTGAGAGACATTGCATTTCAGACACACCTTTAGAAATTCATATTTGTTTCAAAATAAAATGCAATCGTTAGGACACACATGAATCCTTTCGTAACTCATGCCAATAGAGCACAAAATTCATTTAGCCTCGTAGGTTCGACTGAGAAGTTCATTATCATCTGGCAACATATCTTTTAATAGTGTTAATAATTATGTGAAACTTTTATCAGACCATCCATTACTCGCTTTTAAGTTGTACAACTTTAATATCGCCAACAGTCTTGTGAATTTAGTACAACCATTATATAATGGTTTCTCTGCATCACTCAACAAACTCTCAAACATTTTAGGATAATCCCGAATATCTTCTTCAATTGCTTTTGAAATCTCCTCAACTCGGTCCGGCTCATATGTATCTGTATCGAAGTTAGTTGAAGCATATGTCGAACCATTCTCAAAATTATTGTTTCCTTTTTTTTCTCACCATGTCTTATCCAACATGTATAACTTTGATCAATTCCATTCCATACTAAATGTCCTTCCAATTCATCTTCTCTAACGTGTTTGCCAAAACAATATTTTAAACAAGGACAAACGACTCTATTTGGATCTTTTGCATTCTTCATTGCAAACTTAACAAACTCCTTCACTCCATTTTCATACTCTTTTGACAATCGATTGGCAGACATCCATTTATGGTCCTTATTATATGACCTATATAAATGCAGTTACAAAAATAATAAGCTACTGAGCAGATCAACCAATTTCAAAAAGAAACCAATATCAACATATCTAATATTGGAAAATGGAAACCAAGGTCCACTATTATGTAACATTTTCAAAACATAACAGATCAACAAAATTCAAAAAGAAAATATTTATTTTGTAACAATTTATTAGTTTTCAATTATTAACAAACTAAAGATTTTTTGACAACAAATTAATAAATACCAGAGACAACGTATCCAATTTTTTTTAAAGGAGGAGCAGTAGATGGTCGCACAGTACGTAGAGGAGATAAGGGTTCCCATAGTAGAGGTGATGAGGGTTTGTAATTTTTTTTTTATTTAAAGTAAATGATTTTTATTTAAAGTTAATGATTTTACAGCGCTTGTAAAATAAGCGCTCTAATAGGTTCTTTAATTATGTGAAAGCGCATGTCTTTTACAGCGCTTGTAACAAAAGCATTGTAACAGGTCATTGAATTATTTGAAAGTGTATGTCTTTTACAGCGCTTGCAACAAAAGCGCTGTAATAGGTCATTTAATTATTTGAAAGCGCATGTCTTTTACAGTGCTTGTCAAAAAAGCACTATAAAACATTATGTGAGGACGCTTCATTTTACAGCGCTTGTGTAAAAGCCCTGTAAAAGCCTTGTAAACATTATGTGCAAACGCTATATGACCCTACAACAGCGCTTTTTCCACAGCGCTTGTCAAAAAAGTGTTGTTATATGCTCCGTTATTTTTAAAATATATTTACAACAACGCTTGTATTTAGTAAGCGTTGTAAAATGCGCACTATAAAATGACATTTTTTGCGTAGTGTACAACTATCAAAGACAAAATAAATTGACAAGAATGAAAAACATCTAAGCACATGTATTTGTCATAAGGGGTAGAATTATCACCGTGAACTAAAATTCAAAACCTAGAATTATGGGATTTATAAATCACTAACACAACAACGAGCACAAGTAAACACACCACATGCATGTCAATTTAAATCTTTTGGGTGCATAATCAAACCAATTATATACCAAAGATTTCAATGAATAAACCACACAACACCCTCATGCTAATAATAAGTTAATGTAACAGAATTCATGGAAACAACACTAAAGAAGAAGACTATTCTAGTTCATAGTAGCTCTGAGCTCCACTTGTAGATGGTTTCCTTACTTTGCTGATTTGAGTTGATTTATTAGGATAAAGAGAAAAATTCTCACATGCAAGGATGCGGGGAAGCTTTGAGGGATTTTGGTGCACTTTTAGTATTCGGAGGATTTGAGAGAAAGGGAATAATGGAAGATTTGGAAAAGAAGGTGAACAGTAAGTGGTATGGGTATTTTTAGAATGTTTCGAGCGTGTGTTACTGGAAAATAAATGACAATTAAGGTGGAAGATGAGTTAGAACACATGAAAGATGTAGAAAGAGATAGAAGTAAAGGTGACAAACTCTATCTTTGCCACTTGGATTTGTTGATACTACTACTTCCCTGTTTTACCCTTACTCCTAAAGTAATTTTACTAAAAACACAAAATTAACAGTTAACAAAATTGAAGAAATTATAATACTTAAATCTTATAAATATTCTTATGTAGTGAAAGGGTTGTAACATTTTGTCTACGAAAAAGTAAAGCACTTTAAAAGATGCACAATACAAAGCTTAAATGAAAAACTAAAATTTACTATTTTCAATACAATGTTTAGCACTATCATATATATGTTTGCTAAATATTTTACAATGATTCGTCCTTTTTTTTCTCTCTATTTCGGTGGTGTTGCAGTATCTTGTATTAGAAACCTGAAGTTAATGGACGTGCTTTTTTACTGTTTGTTTTGTAGTTAGTATGAACTAGATGTTCCATTAGTCAAGATTGTACCAATAAATTGCATTGGACACTACGCCATATGGCAAGGTTCTTTGATACAACAAAAAGTAACATTTAAAGAAATGAAAAATTTTATTAAATGTTCTTAGATTCAATGTTTACCATCCAATTATCTATCATATTATATTCCTATACTGACATCAATTGGTGTATGATAGGAGAAATTATAGTGCATAGATAAATGAAAGACAAAGATGATAGGTTCCAAATGAGTAAAGTTCCATCAACATTAAATGTTTTTTTTACTTCAAATTATCATAGAGGTTAACTTTAGGTAAAAAATTGTGATTGGTATGCCCTTTGGTATGCCTTAATTATCATAATAGAATTTCTATAACTTGGTCCAAACAGGTAGCTGCAAAGTCTTGTGCTATGTAAAGTATAACTCCTAAGAAACATTTGGAGTGGACCTTTTGTATTTATGTATTGTATTTATTTGATGAGTTATTTTTATGTTGATTTTATTAGTTTTTTTTTTTCAAGTGCGCTAAAATTAAGGCCATTTAGGCTTTTAGTTGATTTTTCTATTTATGTAAATACGAGTTTTTGGATGATATTAAACAAATAAATTTTTTAGTGGTATTTTGTGCTGCTGGAACAATTATGATAGTAATTGTTAAATTTTATGCAAGTAGGTATGGTCTTTGTATCGAGAAAATATATCTTCGGACATTTGGATGAGACCTTGCAATTGGATCCATGTTCTAAACAACATGAATGCAAATCTATAAAATATTCTATTAACAGTGAACCCTTTATTGTATATAATTAGAGAATTAATTTTTAATTTTGATTAGTTAAGCATTAAAAAATGTGTTAACAATGTAGTTGGTACTTAAAGTAATGTATAAATGTATTTTTTTCATACTCAAATCAATTTTATTGAGATTCTATTGTTTTAATTGAGAACTAGGTTAAAAGTTTACACCATATATACCTTGACATGCGCTCCACGAATCCAAGTAAATTTTAAAAAATCCATCAAATTTGCTTAGCAAATTTAATTTCGACCAGCAAATTCAAATTTGAAGCAAATATATTATTCAGGTCTAGATTTCCCAATGTTTTCACAATTCAGCACTTACACATCCAAAGTAAAAACTAAGAAACTCTAATTATATTTAATCATTTCTTGCATGACTTATTTTTATTTAGATTATTTAATTAATGATTTATTTTTATATTAATTATTTGACAATTGATTTTTATTTTAATCATTGTATGAATTATTTTAATTATTATTTGATGACTTACTATTAATTTAATTAATTATTAAATTTGGATATCTAGGAAATGATATGGGTTGTTGTTT
This sequence comes from Cicer bijugum, assembly GCA_037974875.1. Taxonomy (NCBI): domain Eukaryota; kingdom Viridiplantae; phylum Streptophyta; class Magnoliopsida; order Fabales; family Fabaceae; genus Cicer; species Cicer bijugum. The sequence continues at coordinate 13,568,899 of JBBPBT010000720.1, read as the reverse complement.
TACCTTGGACCAAAGAGGAATTGAGGGAGGAGATAATAGAATTGGTAAGATCAAACCCATGTTAGTAAAAGAAAATGTTTCTGTGTCAACTCACGTAAAAAAATGTCCATCACTTTCTCTAAAACAAAAAGAATTAAACTCTACTCACATTTACATACCCCGTTCAGCCAGAAAATAAGAGGAAAGAGAGGTAGAATTCGTTTACCACTTAGAGATTTCTCTTACATTCTATGCTAGATCCATCCTTGATCCAAAATATTACTACCTCGTAAATTTTAAGTGACAAATAGCTAATTGATTATATCTCATTGTCACTTTGAAAAATGGAGGATGGACAAAAAAGAACAAGAGAGGAAAAACGTTGTAGGCATCAAAACATAGGGAAGGGTTGGCTCTCATTTCTATTTAAAAGCAACAGGTAAGAATCATTAACAAAATTTAAAACGTGTGATGCGTTCCTAAACTCGCCACAAGTTTATATGAGTGATGTGGGTACTTTAGTATATCACAATTCCTTGTTAGTAAAAATATCTTACTAATCTAATAAAATATCTACCCCGAAGTAATTCCAATCATAGTAAAATATTATTGTAAAATTATTCACCGATAATAACTTTAAATATAACCGGACTAATGATATTAATTGAATTATCAATTGTAATATGTGTTGAATTGATTTATTGTGTTATGTATATCTTATTTTGTAAGATAAATTGATTGATGACATGTACTTAAATGAGTCGTGAACATCTTCGATATATTTTTGGAGACTAAGATAGAATCTTGAGGGTGGTAAATAAAAAAATAATTTTCTTATTGTTCATTAAAAATTGAAGGAGAAATTTATTTAAGGATAGAAGAATTATAACACATCATAATTTTTAATACACTATTTTACAAACTGAATTGGGATTTAAAATATGAATATAGGAAAGCCAACAAACATGACAAAAACACTAAATTTGTCCCTTAATTATTATGAATTGAGAGAATTATTATTATTGAAATGTTGAGCATGAGATGAAAAAATATTGAATATTCTAAATTTCATATACTTTTATGAATTTGTAATTCATGAGTTCAAATATATAGTTATATAAGTGGCGTATATTCATGTACTATGTGTGATAGGGGACAAGAATGCAAACACAATAAGCAGAAAAATAGGTTAAGTAATTAATTGAAACCATTACATAACCAATAATACTTTCAATAAAATGTCTCAATTGATAGTCATCTTATTAAATGTAGACGAGTCAAATTGAAATTTAAATACATAAACTTCAAGTAACATTTTTATCTTATAATTGAGGTTGGTTCTATTCAACTGTTTGAAAAAATCACTACAACAATTATAGTCTCTAGCAACACTTTTTTAAGAAACATGTATAAAGTGTTGCCTAAAAGTAGATAAGACAACATTTTATATCTGTTGTCATCTCTGTTCTTGCAACAGTGTATAAATATTCCCTAAAATATTTATGGGAACAATTTTGAAACATCTCTCTTATAGTAAATTTATTATCATTCTCGTTAAAAAAAAAGAGAGAAACTATAAAAATAATAGTAAATTTATTTATTAACTTATTATTATTATTATTATTATTATTATTATTATTATTATTATTATTTAGTTATAGTTAAAAGAAAGTGA
>JBBPBT010000720.1:13514220-13567088 GCA_037974875.1 Cicer bijugum | reverse complement strand
AAAAAAAAAAAAAAAAGAAAGGGACTAACATAAAATCAGGGAAAATAGAAACCCTCTCAATCCCTAAATGGCATCTCCTTCAAGCTGAGTTATGCAACTTATCTCCTTCCTGCTTTGTTCACAATTTGCAACGCCGGCGATATCCCCATTCCAGGAGAACATTCGATACGACAGCGGCATTCGATTCTATATTCGTTCACAATCCTTTCATTCGTTCTCTTCCTCCTTCTTTTTCCCACCGCAAAATCTATCTCCGTCTTCTCACACAATCTTTCCCTTTTCCACTCCCATCCTTCAACTTATATTAACCTTCTCTCTCATAATCTTCTTCTCAACACAGTACGATTTTTCCAATGGTACTTTTTTCATTTATGCTTATGAGAATATTTTCGTTTTGGTGTTTTTGTTTTTCATCTATCAGTAACAATCAATTGAACTGATTCTGAATCAGGTATTACATTTATGGTTTTGGTTCATCATTTGGTACCAATTTTGAGATAAAGGTAAACACAACTAATAGATGTTGAATTTTTGTTTATCATTTCATTTGAGTCTATTGTTACCTCTTTTTTACTTTTGCTTGGATTTTTTTTTTTTGGTTTGTGATTGTGCTAGAAAATAGTGAAAATGTATTTTTCCCTATGAAAACAAAACATTTTGTAAGCTGAAATATGGTTTTATATTGCTTGTATTGGATTTCAAGATAATATGGAAGTAATGAAGTGAATGTTACTATAGTGAAAATTGTTTTTGCTATCTTTGGATTTTGGACTCTATTTTGCTTGTATTGGATTTTGGATTTTTGAATTTAGCAACTTATTCATTTAGATTTGTCGTATTGTGTGTTTTGTGTGTCGTTGTAGGATCGATGTATGTGTGGATGATAAGGTTACAAACTACTTAAACCGGAGAGATGTGCAAGAGGCACTTCATGCGAAGCTTGTCGGAGTTTGCAAGTAGGATTTTTGTAGCAAGTAATTCATTCTCGAGGTTTTAAATTACACTTGCAGTTGTAATTCTTAGTCTTGCGTAGAATCATGATTAAATGTGGTTGATATGGTCTAATTCACGAAATTGATTAAACTTTATTAAATTAGTCTAATTTAATTTTAATAGAAATATGATTTAAATTTCTAAAATAATTTTCGATATTCTAATAAGTGGGAATTGATTAAACTTTATTAAATTAGTCTAATTTAAATTTTAATAGAAATATGATTTAAATTTCTAAAATAAGTTTTACTAAAAAACATAGTTTAAATTAATAACACTTTTCTAATCAAATACCTAAATTTTTTATGTCGATACAAACTCACTATTGTAACCCATTTTGATTTTGGTGCTCATAAGTTTTTTTGTTTGGTTAACATACTAACAAATATAAGTTTCATTTCAAAATAGTCATTTCATTCAATTTCTGTTACAAATATTGTAACTTTGTTAAAACATAACCATTTAAAAAAAATTCAAATATAATTAAATTATAACATTTTTAACCTAAAATTAATCACAAATATTTTAGTTTTCCTCTCTTAAAAAACCTATATCACACCTTCTTCATCGTTTCAGTTATCTTCCTCATCATAATTCTCATCATTGTCACCAATATCTTCATCCATTTGAGATTCTTCACCGTATTCAAATTCAAATTCAAATTCATCGTTACCATTTTTTTTTCTCTTTTCGATGATACTTGTTAGATAATGGTGGGTTCTAAGATTGACTCATAATCATAGTTTTTTTTTTTTTTTTTTTATGTGGAGATTAAGTGATTTTAGGGGAGTATATGAAATAGTCCAAAAGTGAGAGTAGAATTTGGTTGTAGAGGGAGGAGGGGCAAATAAAAAAGTCTAAGTCCTCAACCTAGAAATGGTAAGGGGATGAATGAATTCTCCACTCTGATAGAGTTGAACCTTTAATCCATTTCATTATGCTTTTCTATATTTTTATTTTATTTTATGAATTACGACACAACATGAGGAATTCTACAATGCAAAGAGGATTGAAACGATGAAGAAGAAGGTGTAATTTAGATTTTTTTAGGAAAGAAGACTTAAACATTTGGGTTAATTTTAGGTTAAAAAATGTTATAGTTTAATTATAGTTGAGTTTTTTTTTTTTATTTAAAAATTGTCATGTTTTAATGGTGTTACAATTTTTGTAATATAAATTGGATGAAATGACTATTTTAAAATGAAACTATATTTGCAGGAATGATAATCAAACAAAAATACTTATGAGGATCAAAATCAAAAAATGTGATAACTGCAAGGACCAACGACATATTTAAACCTTAATTCTATTTCTTTCCTTGCTCAAGATAACCCAACATTTTCCTAAATACAGTTTCCACATTTAATATGTATTAACTTTGATAGAAAATGTTGTCAATAAACATAATCCTATGGTACTTTAAATTAATAAATAAATGTGTACGTTTTTCATCGTTCATAACTATTGTTTCAATTTTGGTATTTTTATATTTCTATTATGAAAGGTTAAAGTATAAATAAAAAACATATAATAACGTTCAAGGGATACATGTGTTATAGTTATTAGTTACATTTAAAATTAATTACAATTTTAAAATGGCCTCTTGCAACTCCTAAGTGATAAAAACTATTTATTTGAATTTCACAAAGCATGAAATGTTTACTTATAAAGTGATCAAGAATATCAATTTATTACATGCACTAGAGAATAAAATATGGCTCAGGTTTTCATGTTTGTTTATGCTTTGGTTATCTTTCTTTCTCTATATGTTGGAAGCTATGGAAGTATGTCTTTTTTTAAACCATTTTAAATTTTTTGAATTTATCTTATACACAAAATCTTATTACGGTTTAATTACATTTATTTCTTATTATTTGGTAATACAGGAGAGAAAGTTCCTTGCAAATCATGGCATGATTGTGAAGAAAGAGAAAATTATGATGTTGCTTGCATTAATGGTTTTTGTGAGTGGAAAAATAGCTGCGAATAATTATGTTTAAAAGTCAATTATTCTACATCTTAGCATATAATTTTATTTCTACTTCATAATATTTATAGTCTTTTAATTTACTTTAAATATTTAATTTATGTTTTTCTAGTATACTTGTGGTTCTAGCTCAATGATAAGAGCTTATCCTTGTAACCTCAAGGTGTCGAGCTCAAAATCAAAATCCATTAGGGACCATTGTAAAATGGTCATTAGTGTCAATTAAATTAATAAAAAATTATCCATATCAATTTTATGATGAAATTGTAACGTTGAAAATTGTTATTGAAAATGGAAGAATCAGTTTTATAACTATACCATACCTACAATGGCCATTAGTGCCAATTTAATTAATAAAAATTTATCCATATCAATTTTATGATGAAATTGTAACGTTGAAAATTATTATCAAAAATGAAAGAATCAGTTTTATAACTATACCATACCATGTCTTGATGTATGTGTTTAAATTATGTGCATTTTTGTATTCATGACTATATGATTCAAGTACTTAGAATTAGTTGTATCATTGGTGAATTACATATGAATAAATATGCATGAATTATCATTTGATGTTATTCACGACACATTTGTGGTATGCATTGGACCTCTACACCTTCATTGTCATCCTTAACTCTACATAAATGAACCCTAATAATCTAGGGCATTTAGTCTAATGCACAAAATGTATAAGCTCACAAACTGAAATTAACAAGAAACATCCTAATGCATTTGTATATATCACGATATCAAACACCCTGATGCAATGCGTAAATATTTGTGTATATGATTCTGGAATATCACTCCCTCTGCAAAGGTTTGTGGGTGAACTTGTTGGAACCAAGTTGGTCCCTTGAACATTTCCTTTATGTGGTTTTGATGTTAACAAATTGTGAGAATAATTTATTGTACTAATAATTTTATTAAGTGTGTAGGAATTAGAAGAGGGAACACAAAAGAAACAAAATCAGAAGCAGATATTAGAAGCATATAGGAGAATGTTTGAACCAAGAATTAGAATAGGAAATCAAAATAAACAACCATAGGAAACAACTAGGTAAACGACCCGAGGAAACGATTCAAGGAAACGACCCAAGGAGGAAAAGTCAAACCTAGTCGACACATGTGCTGTTGTGTGTACACATTTACCCCTGAAGATTTGCCTCTTATGATTATGTGGTTCTCCCTTTAAAAACTGAAATGTTCTTCCTATTAGCATATCTAAGATGAACAATATTTTTGCGTGCCTCTAATGAACAATATTTATGCATGCCTCTATGAACAATATTTTAGCATGCCTTCATGAAAAGTATTGTGCATGTCTCTGATGAACAATATTTATGCATGCCTCTGATGAACAGTATTTATGCATGCCTTTGATGAATAGTATTTATGCATGCCTCTGATGAAAAGTATTTATGCATGCTATAACACCCCAATTTCTTATTATTTTATTTTATTGATATAATGATGCACAACTACTATTAACAGTGTGATAATCTCCTTCGCGATTGCCCTATGTGTTTGCCTTAGTGAATTATTTACATTGTTAATATTAATAATATTTAATTGTTAACTTTAGCACTTATTGAGTCGGTTTAGGATTGTTATAATAATAATAAAGTTTAAATATGCTTTGATCCTTACAAATATACCACTTTTTAATTTTAGTCCTCTTAAATTATTTTGTTTGAATTTAGTCCCTGAATAATCAGAGACAATTGATTTTAGTCCTTAACATCAAATCAAAAGTTACAAAATAAGAGTTGGCAAACCATCATGGTGCAGAAGAAGATGAGTTTTTCAAAAACCCATAAACCCCACTTTTAATTTTTATTCATACGTTTTTATAAAATAACATTAACTATTAACTGATAATAAATAAATTTATTAATTAATAATATAAAACATTTTAATTTTTTATATATCATAAAAGATGATGTAACACCCCGTTTTTAATAGCGAGGGTGTATTTTTTTTTTAAAGAAATTGAAATACAACAAAGAAATAAATAAGATAAAACCTTTGGATAAATAATTGAGTCATTATAATTTACTAACAGCGGAAAAGTTTCTCAAAATATAAATCCAAAGCATGTCCTGATGTCAACATTAGTACATGTACATCCTTCCAATTTAAAATAAAAGTAGCCCAAAAGAAAGACATAAGTGTCCTGAGTGACAACCTAGTCTGATCATTTTATACATAACAAAAAACTATACGCCTTGAGTAATCTCCACGCGCCCCGTGAGATTCTCCTATTGTAGCTCCAATCAAGCACCCATCCGGAGGGTACGAACCTGTAGGATCATCCCGACTCTCATCTGAGGGCAAAGCCCAGATTTCCACAATAGTTGTAAAGGGTCACCAACCGAAATTAACAGTTAACACATAACATTTACTTTTCAATGCACAATTAACCTTTTCTATTTATCATACATATTAGATGGGTTTTTCCACATGCTAAAAGTTCATGTAAAGCTTGCCAAATGTAAATGACATCAAATAGAGTTATCAATCCATCAAGTAATACATAACTGAACAAAGCATTGATAAATCAATTGAGCAATCAATTATCAAACTCAAAATAAGATTTCCCACTGAGCCAATCGATTGGGGAAATCAATTTCCTGAAAGTTTTTAGTGAAAACTGAACTCTGGGCTTAAATCAATCGATTGGGTAAATCGATTGACTCAATCAATTGGGTAAATCGATTTCCTGACAGACAGAGCCCCTATATTGAATCCATTCGATTGAGCAAATCGATTTTTGGAAGACAAAGCCCCTGACTTGGATCCAATTGAATCCAATCGATTTATCAAATCGATTTCTTAAATGATTTTGAAAGACAACTTACAAAATCGGTTGGATAAATCGATTTCGTGCAAAACAGGACCCCTGTAACTCATCAAATCGACGTGGTAAATCGACTTCCCTATATATTCTTTCAAAAATACATAAACTAACTCAATCACATTCAAACACCCCTCCAAACCTTAACACTTAGCAATACCCATACAATCACCACGACATTATGAGTTTCGAAAACGTTTTACAATCTAACATACTATCACACAATTCCAAAACATAACTCTTAGAACAATCAACACAATCACAATTTGAATCAAACACACTTACACACAGTTTCAAACCATAACACTTAGCAAAATCAACACCATCATAATTTGCATCAATCACAACTCGTGTGCCAAGCACCCTAATGCAATGCGTATATGCCAAAATGCATGGACTCGGAATTCCAAACCAAAACCCTCCTCGAAGGGCCGTAAATCATAATTGTACCGCCTATCGCAGGCCAAAGTACCAATTACCGAGGTGCCACCTATCACGGGTCAGCACGATTTACTAAAAAGCGTAAATTGTAAATGTACCACCTATGACGGGTCAGTACTGTTTACCGAGGTGCCACCTATCACGGGTCAGCACGATTTACCAAAAGAAAAACGTAAGTCGTAAGTGTACCGCCTATCACGGGCCAAAGTACTACTTACCGATGTCTCACCTATCACGGGTCAACACAACTTACCAAAAAGTAAATCATAAATGTACCACCTATCACGGGTCAGTACAGTTTACCGAGGTGCCACCTATCACGGGTCAGCACAATTTACCAAATGAAATGCATGAGCATACACTAACTCCATTCACAACAAGCGTTAAGTAAATGCAGATAATAAAAGATTCCCCATCTTTAATACTCATTTACTTAACCGATTTTCACACCAAAACATTAAGCAAACAGACATATTAAGAGATTCCCTATTCTTAATATACTTTTGACTTAAACAATTTCCACAACAAAACATTCAATAAACAAGTCATTAAGAGATTCCCCATTCTTAATACTCATTTCACTGAAACCATTTTCAAAAAACAAACATTAAGTAACCAAGACATTAAGAGATTCCCCATTCTTAACGCTTAGTTGACTTAAACGATTTTCAAACAACATTAAGTAACTAAGACATTAAGAGATTCCCCATTCTTAACGCTCAGTTAACTTAAACGATTTTTCAAAAACTCACATTAAGTAAACAAGACATTAAGAGATTCCCCATTCTTAATACTCGTTTAACTTAATGGTTTTCAAATTCCACGCAAAACCAACTTTCATATTTCAATCCATAATTTACACCAAATCATTTTCCACACAAACCACACAAAACACATCTCATGTTTCATCAGTTATCAATTTAGAACACGTCAAAACAACGAACACACATCAACACAATCCACCACTCAAACACACAAGTTTCATTCATTCAAAATCATACATAGATGAGTTTAAATTCATTTTCCACGAAGCATTCATCAATATATCCAAAACCTAGCTCTAAGATTTTACCCATAAAGTCTTAGATACATTTTCCCAAATCAATACTCTAACCCTAACAAAATTCTTTTCCACACAACAACAGATAAGGCCCTAGATGCAAACTAAAAGTTTGGAAGGAGCCCTTACCTTCACTTTAGCTTTTTCGTTCGATTTCGGTACCGTGAGCAAATCTGGTAAAAATCTCCGCTCGCAACGCCGCTTCCAAAGTTAGCTCACTAGCACCGTAGTGTAGTGGTGAGCAACTTTCCCTCCTATCACTTCTTGAAACGACGCTTAGATCTAGATGAAACGGAGAGATTTGAGTTTGAATCCCTATAACCGTTTTTCTTCGTTTTAGAATCAAATGTGAAGAGTGAAGTTGAGAAATCCTTGTCCTATCACCCACTATCAATTGCGAACTCCAAGGAAAGAAAAGAAAGCAAAAACGAGCAACAATGGAGGAAGGGGGAGGAATAGGTGTGCGCGGTAGAGAGGGAGAGGGAGGGAAAATGTTTCTTTCTTTCCTTCTCTTTTCCTTTCTTTCTTTTTCTTTTCTTCCCAATTCCTTCCTTTCCTTTTCTATATATACATATTAACTATTTCCAACAAATATCTCCAACTCTTTAGATATTTATTAAATTACTCTTTTACCCAAAACGCATAAAACTATTCGCAAAGGATTCACCGCAGTTAATTAACTTATTTATCGACGAGTAATTTTAATCGGGCATCAAAATATCTTTTTGATCATATAAACTCCAAAATATTAATAACTTGGCTAAAAAGCCCATGAGTTCAATACCAGAAATCCATTAAAATACATAAAGTACACTTAAAAAAATATGGGTCTTACAGATGACGTGTTGGTGTATATTTATAGGGCCACGTACCCTAACATTCTTTTGTTGTAATGTTGATTTGATATTAATGATCAAATTCGATCGTCTCTGATTTTACAAGGACTAAATACAAACAAAAAAAACTTACAAGAACTAAAATAAAAAAATGATATATTTGTAGGAACTAAAGTTATATTTAATAATAATAATAATAATGATAATAATAATAGTAATAATGATGATGATGAGAATAAGAATAATAGAACCTCAACTAATTTTGTACCCGCTAAGACTAACAGGTACCTAAGTGTTGGCCGCTTAATAACTAATAGGTATGTTATATTTCCCTTACTTAAAAAAAACAATGGATTGCCGCATCACTACACCAAAATATAGATTGATAGTGTACCTTTAACAGCGTTTTTTAACTAAAAGTGTTGTTGTATTATATTTTAAAAATACACGAAAATTAAGACAACGCTTTTTTGAAAAATGCTATCATGAATACTAATAGTTATATATAATAGAAAAGCATTTGACAACGCTTTTTTATAAAAGCGCTTTCATGAGATCAAAATATTTATAACGCTTTTTTTATAAGCGTTGTTATAGGGTCATATAAATATTTCATAAGGTCTTTCAAAGCACTTTTTATAACAGTGTTGTCATAGGGTTAGAGTTTTTAAAGAGTCAGAATATTTATAGCGCTTTGTCTACAAACGTTGTTATAGAGTCATATAACACTTTCATATGATCTTTTAAATCACTTTTTATAAATGCATTGTCATAGGGTGATGGTCTTTTAAAAATCATTTGAAAAACATTGTCATAAAGTGTTTTTAATTTTTTAAGTATATGGATGTAACCTGGTTTCTTCACTGTCGATTTCTTCACTCTCCCTGAAAAACTCTTTTCTATTAGTGATAATTAGCGACTGAAATTTTGGTCGCTAAAATTCGGTTGCTATTTCAATCTCTATATTTCATTAGCGACCGATTTAGTGACAGAAAAATATTTAGTTCATAAATTTAAAATAACGGTCTCTATTTCTATTTCGGTCGCTAGTGTGACCGAAAATATTCGGTCTCTAAATCGGTCACTAAAGGCAAAATTTCTAGTAGTGTGTGAACCCTCCACTACATGCAAAACCCTTTTCTTTGTGAACCTTACTCTTCTTGCGAACCCTCTTCTCCCAATGAAGCTCGCAACCCGTATCTCATCTTTGATGCAACCCTTCTCTGTGGGACCAGGTCTCGAACACGACTTTGCCATTGCATCTCTATCGGAAGGTTGTGTGTGCAGAACATGAGATCGACTCCACTGGAAGGTACCAAGGGAACAACGATTTGCAACACGAACGAGTCAACATTTACTACAATGAAGCGAGTTGTACAACTTTAGATATTGTGCACAATCAATGTTCAAGAGAGGAAGTCGGCATAATAAGCATTCTTGGCGCTATTGCCATAGCCATTAGCTCTTGGAAAAACAGCTTACAAACATAAGGAATGTAAACCTGCATACACAATCAAAAAAAGCCAAAACGAGAAGCTAATAATTCAGCACAAGGAGAAAACGCCTCAGACTTTAATATGGACTAGTGCTAAAAGAAGATATATGGTCATTCACCTGAACAAGAATTCTAAATAGGTAAGTAAAAGAAAAGATAAAAGTTATACGCAGAGACTTCCCAAGTGAACTCTCAAGTAAATAACATTTAGGAAAAATAGATCTAATAACTAATACTAGTAGTATTTGTGTTATTATCCCTTAACAAATTGAATACAAAGGTATATAATATAAATATACTACCACCTCAACGAACATAATTCTGGAATCAAGAACTCAAAAAATTAAAAGTGCATCAACAAGATTAAGAAAACCCAATTAAGAAAATAATATGCACAAGATTGCAACCAAGTTTCATACTTTTAGTCAGTCATACTTCCTAAACCATTCATAATTTTGTGTCACCTAGAATAAAATTGAATTTTTAAAGTAAACCATACATAATCAATTCAACCATTTTAGAAATTAGAAATCGTAATTAGAAATCATTTCACAAATCGTAATCCTAACCAGAAATTGATACAGAGGTTGGGCAATAACAGAAATGATGAAAATACATACCAAAAATCACCAAGTCACAAAGTGGTAGAAGTTTTGCAAGTTTCACAAAGGTTGAGCCAATCGTAATCGACGGTGCAGAGTTACGGGAAAACCCTAATGGATGTAGATGTTGAACGAACCGCAATCAATGCTGCCGAGTTGCGAGAAAAAGGGAGCAATCTACATGTAACGAGAAAACCCTAATCGATGTTCATTCACACGATTCTTTCACCAACACTTGTTTTCCTCCTTTTTCATTCAGAAACAACAATAGTCAAGCGAGAGAGAGAAGAAAGGGTTAGTGTTTTGCACACGCGAGAGAGAGAAGAGGAACAAAGTTAGCAAGAGAGTATAAAGGAATAGTATTGTTTGATGAGAAGAGAGAGTAGAGAGGAATAAAGTGTGAGAGAGAGAGTGAAGAAAGGATTTTGCTGAAAAGAAACGCGAGTGCGAGGCAAAATAAAATGTTTGGGGAAAATTTTTAGTTTGCATAAGAGAACGGTTTTATTAAAAACTAAACTATCAGAACAATTTTTGAACTGTTTCCGTATAAATTATAAAATTTATTGTTCTATTACAACGAAATATGAAAACCGTTCTCTATTTGATGCTACGAGAACGGGTTTACCATAAAAAATTAGGCGTTGCCGTAGCACCAAAATGTTGTAGTGTGTGGATGATTTGTACTTAGGGCAGTGCTCATGGGTCTGGAGACTGGAACCATGGACAATGTTAGATCTGGTACGTACGGGCAAATTTTCAGGTTGAGGGTCTTCGTCTTTGGACAGTCCGATGCCAGAAATAACTTGGCGAAAGGTCACTACAATAAAGGAGTAGAGTTGATCAACTTGGTCCTTGATGTTGTGAGGAAAGAGGCAGAGGATTGTGAATGCCTTCAAGGTAATCTTTACTTCGACTTCTTTACAACTTTTCTCGAGATTTTAGGGTTTTTGTTCTCTAAAGTTTGATAGATTTCCATTTCTATCTCCACCATTTTTTTCGGTCTTTCTTTTAATTATATTATATTTTATGCTTATTTACTTATTACTACTATTATTTTGAATGATTATTTTAATTATATTATTTGTTTGATAGATTTCCATTTCTATCTCCACCATTTCTATGTGTTTACAATCATAGTATTTTAGAGGGATTTATTCAATTGTTGCATAATCCCCTAGTTGGATTATCTTAAATTAAGAAGATTTTAGTCTCTCCTCATTGTTATTTTAGGAGGAATGATGTCTCCTATTGTTAACTCAAAGATAAAAGACTTGGTTAAATGTGAAGTTATTGATAGTGGATAACTAAAATCTAGGCGTCATTTGAATGTCTGTGGAAAAAGTGCAGCACTTCCTTCCATAACTGGTATAATTCAAGTGTATTTGGCATTGATCCATTGCTGCAAGGAATTAGGTTTCAGTAGGCTAATGCAGTTGACATTTTTATGCTACTTTGCCATGTTTTTAAACTACACAGAGAAGGACTGGGAAAATATCAAGTTTGGTGTAGACAATCTAGTAGACTTGTATGTTTTATAATTTGTCAAGGATGGTAGAGTGGTTTATGAGTTAAAAGACCACCTTAAAAGTAATTATATTTTGTTGTCAAATTTCCTTTTTATGCTTGTTTATATGTGTCCGGATCTTGTATTTATCCTTTTAAGAACTAATTGTAAATTTTTTATGTAGGAAACCATGTTGATATACACATGATTGTAAAAGTTGAAAGTGTTGATTCCATACTAAATCTTCCTTCTATACTTTCAGCTTCAGATGGGGTTAGTTTGAAACTATTCAGATTATGTATTGTAGATATTACATATTTTAACACTTTATGTTTGATTATGTATTGTGGATATTGCATGTTTTAACACCTTTTCGAAAAAATTATTGAAATTTATACTATGATGGTGACACTATACCAAAAATAACATTTTATAGTGCTTCTTTTACATCGCTTTTTAAAGCATTCTGTATACAAACAGTGTAAAATATAAAACTTCCACATTATGTTTACATCGCTTTTAGAGCGTTTTGTATGTAAGCAGTGCAAAATATATCGCTTTCACATAACTACACGGTCTTCTAGAGCTCTTTGTATATAAACGCTATAAAATGGCGAGTATTTGATAAAAATTATTTCAATTAAATAAATAAAAACATATTTAATACGCTTTACCCCTAACCCTACGAACCCTTATCTCATCTACTATGCGAACTCTCCCCTTCTCTACTGTGTGAACCCTCCTCTACTATATATGCACCTTTTTCTCGCTGAACCCTCCTCAATTGTGTGCCCATTTCTACTGAGTGATTGTTGTATCAAGTACTCTATATATTAATTTGATGTTGTCAATAAAATTGATAAATTGTTACCTGATAATAGATGGAATAACCTTGATAAATCATATAAATAGTTGCCTAATAAATCAGATAAATTGTTACTGAAAAATCATACAAAATATGTTCTTTCTTGAAATTTGTTCGATCTGTTCTGTTTTGAAATCAGACTTGTATGCAAAACCTTGGACCTCAGTATAATGTTATCTGTAGCTTATCATTTGTGTAACACTACATTTATATAGGTTATATAAAATAGACCGGAAATAGATGTCAGCCAATTAATTGTCAAAGGAGTATGAAAATGGAATGAAGAAGTTTTTTGAGTTTGTAGTGAAGAATGCAAAAGACCCAAATCAAATCATTTGTCCCTGTTTAAAATGTTGTTTTGGAAAACGCATTAGACAAGATCCATTGGAAGGACATTTAGTATGGTATGGAATTGATCAAAGCTATACATGTTGGATAAGACATGGTGAGAAAAAAAGGAACACTAATTTTGATAATGGTTCGGTATATGCTTCAAACGATTTTAACACAGACATATATGAGCGGGACTGAGTTGAGGAGATTACAGAAGTAGTTGAAGAAGATCTTTGGGATTGTCCTAAAATGTTTGACAATTTGTTGAGTGATGCAGAGAAACCATTATATAATAGTTGTAGTAAATTAACAAGATTGTCGACGATATTAAAGTAGTACAACTTAAAAGCGATAAATGGATGGTCTGATAAAAGCTTCACACAATTATTAACACTCCAAAAAGATATGTTGTGTAACACCCCGTTTTTCAAAGCGATGGATAAATATTTAAGTCATTAAAATTTACAAACAGCGGAAAAGTTTCTTCAAATATAAATCCAAAGCTTTTACACATCAAAAAGCGGTACATGAAATCCATCTAAAATAACATGTCATGATGACAATATTAGTACATGTACATTCTTCCAATTTAAAATAAAAACAACCCAAAAAAAGACATATGTTCCCTCTATGTCAACCTAATCTGATCATTCTACCAAAAACTATACACCTTGAGTGATCTCCACGCGCCCCGTGAGATCCTCCTAACATAGCTCCAGTCAAGCATTCCCATCTACATTCCCATCTGTAGGGTACGAACCAGTAGGATCATCCTGGCTCTCATCTGAGGGAAAATCCCACATTTCCACAATAGTTGTAAAGGGACACCAACCGAAATTAAAAGTTAACACATAACATTTAAGTTTTTAAATGTACAAATAACCTTCCCACTTAGCATGCACCTTAAAAGGGTTTTTCATATGCTAAAGATTCATATAATACTTGCCAAATGAAAATGAAATCAAAATAGAGTTCTCCATCCATCAAGTAATAAATAACTGGCCTAAACATTGATAAATCCATTGAGCAATCGTTTATGTAACTCAAAATGAGAATTTATATTGAGCCAATCGATTGGGAAAATCGATTTCCTGAAGGTTTTTAGTGAAAACTGAACTCTGGGCTTAAATCAATCGATTGGAGAAATCGATTGAATGAAGAAATGAGCTCCTGTGTTAAAGCCAATCGATTTCCAAAATCGATTTTGTCAATTTGGTTGAGTTCCTGTCTTAGCCAAATTGATTGGCCCAATCGATTTCTTAAATGATTTTGAAAAACAGATTACAAAATCGATTGGAAAAATCGATTTTGTCAATTTATAGAAGTCCCTGTAACTCATCAAATCGATTCCCCTGCATATTATTCCAAAAATTCATACACAACTCCAAATCTTAACACTTAGCAATTTCAACACAATCACTACAACATCATGAACTTCGAACTAGTTTTGCAATAAACACGCTGTCACACAATTCCAAATCATAACACTTAACACTTATAACACAATCACTACAACATCATGGGTTTCGAAATAGTTTTGCAATCAAACATGTTTTCACACAATTCTAAACATAACACTTAGTAATTTCAACACAATCACTAAAACATCATGAACTTCGAAATAGTTTTGCAATCAACATGCTATCACACAATTCCAAATCATAACACTTAACACTTGTAACACAATCACTACAACATCATGAGTTTCGAAAAAGTTTTGCAATCAAACATGCTTTCACACAATTCCATACATAACACTTAGCACTTATAACACAATACCCACACGGACAAGACGAACCAACAAATCACATGGAATCATCTTGACGCGACAATCCCCACACAGACAAAATGAACCAACAAATCACCACGGACAAACACCTCTGCAGTCTCTCACGGAAAAACACAATTTACCAGGGTGTAGTCTCTCACGGACAAACACATGTGCAGTCTCTCACGGACAAACACAATTTACAAGGGTGTAGTCTCTCACGGACAAACACATGTGCAGTCTCTCACGGACAAACACAATTTACCAGAGTGTAGTCTCTCACGGACAAACACAATTTACCAGGGTGTAGTCTCTTACGGACAAACACAAATTACCAAAAACGTAAATCGTAAACGTACCACCTATCACAGGTCAGTACTGTTTATCGAGGTGCCACCTATCACGGGTCAGCACGATTTATCAAAACAAACATTAAGTAAACAAGACATTAAGAGATTCCCCATTCTTAATACTCATTTAACTTAAACGATTTTCAAAACAAACATTAAGTAAACAAGACATTAAGAGATTCTCCATTCTTAATACTCATTAACTTAAACGATTTTCACAAACAAACATTAAGTAAACACGACATTAAGAGATTCTCCATTCTTAATACTCATTTAACTTAAACGATTTTCCAAAACAAACATTAAGTAAACAAGACATTAAGAGATTCCCCATTCTTAATCCTCATTTAACTTAAACGATTTTCACAAACAAACACACATTAAGCAAACATAAATATTAAGAGATTCCCCATTCTTAATACTCTTTTAACTCCAACGATTTTCAAAACCAACATTAAGTAAACAAGACATTAAGAGATTCCCCATTCTTAATTCTCATTTAACTAAAACGATTTTCCAAAACAAACATTAAGTAAACAAGACATTAAGAGATTCCCCATTCTTAATCCTCATTTAACTTAAACGATTTTCACAAACAAACACACATTAAGCAAACAGAAATATTAAGAGATTCCCCATTCTTAATACTCTTTTAACTCCAACGATTTTCCAAAACAAACATTAAGTAAACAAGACATTAAGTAAACAAGACATTAAGAGATTCCCCATTCTTAATTCTCATTTAACTTAAATGATTTTCCAAAACAAACATTAAGTAAACAAGACATTAAGAGATTCCCCATTCTTAATACTCATTTAACTTAATGGTTTTCAAATTCCACACAAAACAAACTTATACATACTTTCAAATTCAATCCATAATTCACACCAAATCATTTTTCCACACAAACCACACCTCAAATTCTATAATTATCAATTATGAACACGTCGAATACGACGACACAAATCAACACAATCCATCACTCAAATACAACAAATTTCATTTACTCAAAATCATACATAAATGAGGTAAATTCATTTTCCATGAAACATTCATCAATATCACCAAGACCCCACATTAGAATTTCACCCACAAAGAATTAATTCGTTTTTCCCCAAATCAACGCTTCAACCCTAACAAATTCTTTTCCACACAACCACAGATAAGTCCCTAAATGCAAACTAAAAGTTTGGAAGGAGCCCTTACCTTCACGTTAGCTTTAACGTGCAATTACGGTACCGCGAGAAAATCCGATAAAATCTTCGCTCGCAACGTCGCTTCCAAAGTTGGTCCCCTAGCACTGTAGCGTAGTGGTGAGCAACTTTCCCTTCTATCTCTTTGCGAAACGAAGCTTAGATCTAGATAAAACAGGGAGGTTTTTTGTTTGACGGTTTTGAAATCCATAACACCGTTTTTCTTCGTTTTCGAAACAAAGAGGAAGTATGAAGCTGAGAAATTTGTTCTTACTTACCCACAATCCTTGGGTTTCTCTTCTTGGAGCAAAATAAAGCAACGAAAGCAAAGAAAGGGAGCAAGATCGAGAGAGTTTGCGAGGCAGGGAACGAAAACCTTTTCTCTTTTTGTCTTCCTCTGTTTTCGTATTCTTTCTCTGTTCCTCTCCTTCCACTTCTTTCATATACATACATATATATATATATATATTACTATAATATTACTAATAATAATAATATTATATATAATATATATAAATATATATATATATATATAATAATTAAACCTAAACAAATAAATATCTAAATATCTAGATATTTCAGATATTTATGAAAATCATCACTTCTCAAACCATTTTGATAAAAATATCTACTGTCGTCACAACTCATTCGACAAATATAATTTTCAGCAACCCGATATATTTTAACAAAATTGTCTAGAATTATATTCTTCGTAATCTAAATAAATTATTCTTCAACAAATAATTTTAATCCAATTTCCAAAAATATATTTTTGGCATTTCTCCCACTAAATACCAAAAATTGGGCTAAAAGTCTAAGAAATTCCACATCAAATATCCTAAAATTGTATAATTTAGGATTTAAAAACTATGGGTCTTACATTTGCCACATGATAATGAACTTCTTAGTTGAACGTATGCGGCTAACCAAATTTTGTGCTCTATTGGCATAAGTTACCAAAGAATTCATGTGTGTCCTAACAATTTTATTTTATTTTATTTCAAAACGAATATGAATTAGTAAAGGCATGTAAAAAATGCAATGTATCTCGATATATGAAGAAAAAATCTACTCCAACAAAAGTCGTGTGGTATTCTTCTATAATACAAATATTTAGGCGCATTTATCGTAGTGAATAAGATTCAAAACACTTGGCATGGCATGCATATGAAAGAATAAGAGATGGAAAGTTTCGACACCCTGTAGATTCTCCATAATAGGCAAAATTTGATCACGAGTATCCTAATTTCGAGAGAGTCAATAAATCTACGACTTGCACTTTCTATAGATGGAATGAATCCACATGGTCTGCAAAGCATTTCACACAACACGTGACATGTGATCTTGTTGATTTATAGCCTTCCTATATGGTTATGTATGAAGTGTAAGTTTATGATGTTGTCTCTGTTAATTTCTGGACCCAAACAACTGGGTAATGATTATGACGTATACTTGACTCCTTTAATTGAATATTTAAAAAATATGTGGGAGATAGGTGTGAAATTTTATAATGGGTATAAGAAATAATGTTTCAATTTGAGGGCTATGTTTTTCGACATAATTAATGATTTTCCAACATATGGTAATTTATCAAGATATACCATTAAAGGTCAGTGTGCATGTCCTATATGTGAAGAGAGTACATATTGGATGCGTTTGAAACATTTTAAGAAGAACCTATTTCTTGGACGTCGTAGATTTCTACCTTTTAGTTATCAGTTTTGTGGGTGGAGAATTGTATTCAATGGAAAATCAAAGGAAGGTACTGCTCCTTTAGCAACGACTGGATATCACGTATTGAAAAAAGTACAAGGTTTGACCAATAATTTGGCAAACCTTTTGCGGGAGAGCTTGTCAAAACTGAGTGAAAGAAAAAGTCAATTTTCTTTGAATTGCCATATTAGAAGTCATTGTATATAAGGCATTTTCTCAATATGATGTATATTAGAAAAAAAAAATGCATTTGATAGTGTTATTGGTACGTTACTCAATGTTCCAAGAAAGTCTAAGGATGACATCAAAACAAGATTGGACTTGGTCAATATGGAAATAAGAAATGAATTGGGTCCTGTAAAGAAAGGAAATCACACATATCTACCTCCAGCCACTCATACTCTATCTAGAAAAAAAAAAATTGTTTTATGTAAGTTTCTACATGAAGTTAAAATTCCATAAGGATATTCTTCAAACATTAAAAATTTAGTTTGTATGAAAGACCTCAAGTTAAAAGTTTTGAAGACCCATGATTGTCATGTTCTAATGGAGCATTTGCTACCAATAGGTATACGTTCCATTTTACTTGAAAACGTTCGACAAGCCATAACTAAATTATGTTTCTTCTTCAGGGAAATTTGTAGTAAAGTGATTGATCCTTAAAAATTACCGATATTATAGAGAGAAATTGTTGTTACCTTGTGTGAGCTTGAAATGTATTTCCCAACCTCATTTTTTGTTATAATGGTTCACCTTACTGTTCATCTTGTTAAGGTGACACAACTTTGTGGGCCAGGTTATATGAGATGGATGCATCCGATAGAACGATATATGAAAATATTAAAATGGTATGTAATAATAGTATGTTCTGCACAATAATGACGAGGTTCAACCGTGTTTTACAATACACATGGATCAGTTATCTAGTTTGAACATGAATAGGAATAAAAATTAGATAACATGAGAGCACAATCGAAGTTTTATAACATGGCTAAAAAATCACATTAACTCAAAAGTTTGATATAGACCTCAGTTCAATTTCACAGAGGTTGAGGTGGTTAGCAAATGGTCTGAGTTTACATATCTTTTCTTACACCGATTATGTAATTAATGGCTACACATTTTATATCAAAGAACAAGATGATCAAACTACTATGCAAAATAGCGGAGTCACTCTCGTAGCTGAAATGATGCATATCTCAAGTGCAAAAGACAAAAACCCAATATATGCCAATGTATCATATTTTGGGGTTATTGAGCACATATGGGAGTTAGATTACACAATGTTTTGTGTTCCCATATTTGGTTGCAAGTGGGTTGATAATAATAATGACGTTCAGATTGATGAGTCAAGGTTTTTACTTGTTGATTTTAATAGGGTGATATACAAAGATGAGTCGTTTCTTTTAGTGTTTTATGCCACTGATCCTATTGATGATAAATGGTCCGTTGTCCTATTGACCAATAAAATAAGTGATGATAACAATAACGATGAAGATGGTAGTAATGATATTTTCTTTGCGACATCACAACCACGTGACATTGATTCAACTGATGATATTTTTTATCTTAGAGATGATCATGATAAGGTAGTTTGGATTAGTCCATAGTTTTGTATCATTAAGGGACAAACAAATGTGAACCCACCAGGAAAAGAAGAAGGGTAACTTAAGGTGTTTGCAGTGATTCAAATGTTTAAAGTGTTTAAGAGTAATCTGAATTCATCATGTAATTTATACTAAGTTCATGTAACTTGAACTGCCAGAGCTAATTTCATGTAATTCATACTTAGCTATCTGTTTGACCTGTCAGAACTGAGCATGTATCAATTAGTTTAAACTATATTTGACTTTCTGCTTATACTGATTTTCTACTTATACTGAACTTGAACTTGAAAAAATTATGTTTGGCTGGGCATTTTCCTAGAACTTGAACTCATCCCAATCTGAACTGTTCGTGTAATTTAGCATTGATCTATAGGTATTTAACAAATTATTTGGAAGAAAAAAATCCAAATATACAAATAAATCTAAGAGAGCTCATCAAAAGAAAACGCAAAAAGTTGCAAAGAGGGTGAAGAAGCGACCTAGCTTTGAAGGTCCGAGGGAAGGTTTTATTAATAGTGCTTCTGACTAACATGGCTGCGAAAATGATTGATTTATTCCTTTTCTTGCATTGTTATCAGAGACCAAAATAACATTTATCAATTTTAACATCGAGGGTAGTAGATTTCTTTAGACTTTACAATTGTTTGTCTTATATACTAAATGAGAATATTTTTTTTATAGATATTTAAACTCAAATTTAATATATTATAAGAGTCTGGCATGTTCTCATATGTCAACTCCGATGGTAATAGATACAAAATTATATGTTTAAATATTGAATGTAAAGTATAGAATGCTTATACATTAAAAGGTTGTCTTGGTTTGTGTACTGGCAATAGGGTTTTATGTTGAATAAAATAGAGTTTATGCTCTTCCTCTGTCAGTCAGTTTGTGATGAAAATATTTAAAAAATTTACTACATGACAAAATTATATTATATGAGAAATTTAATCATATTCATCTCTCTTTCTACATATGTAGAATTCTATCAAGGTATGAATCATAGTAATTTAGGTGTGAATGATTGTGCAAAGAAAATAATTTTTTCTCTTTCTATTCTTTTTGGATTAATAAATCAAGATACGAAACTTAATACTTTATTTGGTATTAATTATTTGAAAATTTTAGCGATTTTTTTTTAATTTTATTTATAAGAAAAATTGTGATTTTTAAGATGTATTTATCGTTTAAATAATTTTTTTATTTAATATTTATTTTTAAAATATTAGTGAATGTATATAATGAACTTATTATGAATTGAGAGTACATATATCTCTCTTGCTTATCCTAAAATATATCTCTCAAATTCAAATGCCCTAGGGTTCTTCCACTTTTCCTAAACTCCAATTCGTATGTTGTAAACTGTCATATTACTTTTATTACCAACCAAATGAACATGAGCATAAACAATAACTTTAAATAAGGGTTTCTCATAATATATGGAACTAAACTTCTTTGACAAAAAAAATTTCACAAATGAAAGAAAATAAGCTATTAAATCAGAAAAGTTGAATAAATAAATAAAAGTACCGGAGGCCCCAATTCGATTGAGGTAGACCAAAGTTGCAATGACCATTCCTGTTGTCGTTCGTCCACGCCCCATTTGACAATTAAAAATTATCTCGGTATTTAAATCAGCTTGAGTGATTTTATGTACCTAAAATCAAAGTTTAAGAGTAGCTAAGATACAAGAAATCATTGGTTTCGGGAAACTTATTAAATAAAGGAGTTTTTTAAGTTAATAAATATGAAACATTGTCTTTCAGCAGTCCAATGATTAGACTAAAATTTAAAGTTAACTACATTACTCAACTCCTTAATTGTAACAAAAACTATATGTTCAGATTGTGGTGCCTATGATGGTAGCATAAAATAAAAGAGAAGAAAAAAACAAGATGAATCATTATTTACTTGCAAACAAATTTACCCTTTCTAACTACTTCACTTCCTTTACTTTTTTCTAACCGTTCTTATATCCTAATAGACAGAATTTGATTTCAACCCCAGCCCACAAATTGAATAGGGAAAATAGGGGTACTGTAAGCAATCTAAACAATGGAATCTAGTGTCATTTCATTAATTTCATCTTCATCCATCAATCCAGACTTAGCACGAGTTCACACTTCACCCCTGTAGTATATTATCCCTTAAACTAAAATAAAAATATGAGTTCAATAATTACTCAGTATGAATATAAATGATATACAGTCAATTTAACATCACCTAGAATTAGCTAAGGTAGAGTTGGAGATCATAGCTTCCATCCTAAATGTATCAAGAATGCAATCATTTGGACTACATTACCAAAAATTCCTTTTATTATGAAATAGTTCTTGTAAATGTAAATGACAAAAAATATAGTCAGCACATGAAGTACATAACAGCAGGATTCGACAAAAAAAGTTGAAGATATAAAGTACACATTAGTTTTATCATAAGAAAATTATTATATTAAGAATTTTTCAGGACTTGGAAGTAGGGTACCTCGCGACGAGAAAGATCAGCCTTCCAAGCGGCTTCACACTCAACAACCTCACGCTCACGTTCTTGGATGTAACTTTGCATCTCTCTGTCTTTCATGATTCTATCTTGAATATCACCATCCAATGCTTCTTTCAACTCCTCAACGAATTTATCCACCACTGCCTTTATCCGCAGAGACATCTTCACCTAAAATACCAACCTAACTAACCCTAAACCACACCCAACAAAACAATCCAGTTACTCCCTTTCAGAAACATAATACCTTTTCTTTCTATGTAATAATTAAAAAAACACAAAACCCTAACACAATAACTTTAAATTCTCTCTCCTTGCCTTGTGAACCAAAAACAAGTGAATATTTGGATGGAAGATTATTTAGAGATAGAAGATAGGGTAAAATTCCCGTTTAAAAGATTATTAAGAGAATTGTTATTTATATGATGCAAAATCATTGGCATATACCGTTTAAAAGATTATTAAGAGAATTGTTATTTATATGATGCAAAATCATTGGCATATACCGTATACTCAAGGTTGGAGAATGGTCTCTCCACATCACGCAAAACAAAAGGGCAGCCATTAATTTACACAAGATGATATCATAATGCTAGGAAATTACCGGAGAAACGAACACAAGTCCCAAAACCTCACTAGTAGCATCCAGTTTTTCCTAAACTCCAATTCGTATGTTGTAAACTGTCATATTATTTTTATTACCAACCAAATGAGCACGAGCATAAACAAAATCAATGGGTTCACTCAACAAAAAGGAAAAATAGAGAGAAAAAAAAAGAACTCAGCTTCAACACAAAAATACACATGCACAAGTTAGCAAGCAATTTCTCAAAAAGAATCACAACTCCGAAAGTAAGAAACATATTAAATAGCAAAAAGAAAAAACAGAGAAGCTTCTAAGTTACTTGCAAATGCACGAGAGATTAAATCAAAACAAAAATACAAATCCTTGAACGAACACACTCAAATCAAAAAAATCAGAGTGAGATATTCATTATAAATTACTGCTAGTTTTAAAAAATACCTGAGAAAATAGGTAAGAAGTGGCGCAACACAACAATGATGGCAAGGTCAGGAATAGCTTTGATGGTGCGAACCCGAGCTGTGGTTGAAGATTGAAGGATGGATTTTGGGAGTGACGATTTTGCGCGAATCAGATATTGATGTCGATGCAAAAAGAAACACACTAAATATACCTAGATCGAAGAAGACACAAATCAATGAAAGACGGTTAAGTTCGGAGTGAGTGCAGCGTTGCAGATCATAGTGAAAAGTTGCAGATCTAAGAGTGAAGGACAAAGAATATCAATCAAGAGTGATAACATGATTCTGAAAGCAATAGATATTGGGTTGTTGGGCGAGAGCTATGGAGAATGAGATCTTGCTTTTGGAGGAGAATGAAATTTCTTTTTGGAGAGTTTGTGTGTTTTGAGAGAACGGAAACCCTAGTTACTAGTTTTGAGAAAACGAGAGTGTTTTTGAGATAAGGCGAAAATGTTTCTATTGGAAAAAATAAAATAAAATATTTTTAAAAAAAAATTAAAATAACACATTTTTACATTATCCACGGATACTTCTCTTATTTTAGTCACGGAGAAGCTATGGTAAATGAAATACGATTTTTTTTTACACAAATGTAACAACTTCAGCGGAGTATTCATTTAACTTTACCTATGGAATAGTCGTGGAAACTAATTTTCTTTTTAAAATTGATTTATTTTATAGAATAATAAACACCGTTTTTCGTAGGTAGTAAATAATTTATCCACAGACTTAGATCCGTGGCTAATTTTCCGTAGATATAAAAACATTTTCTTGTAGTGAATTACATTGATAAAATTGAATTTATATTATTGATATAACTATTTTATCAATAATTATTTGACAAATAAATAATAAAATTTCATATTAATTTTTTAAAAAAATTCACTTAAATTAAATAAATTAAAATATACTCGCGCAATTATTCACATCTAATTATCCGTATTTGCAAAATGTTGTTGATGGGTGTATTAATTATTGTAGGTATTTGTGGCAAAGTTTATTCAACACGTTGTGGTTCTGTTCTGGTCAAAGTCCTACTGTGTTTGTTGTCAAAATTTTGCTACATTCTACAAATAAATATTACAACAGTTGCTTCCTTTGACTTCCTTTAATGATATTGTTCACATTTTTACCAAAGCGATTATTCCTGGCTTGATTCAAAAGACAGTGTCCAAGCTTTGGATGTAAGACAATTTCCACCCTCACCTTGGGAAGGGCGATAAGCTTGTATCAAGAAGACGTGTGACTTACATGTAGTTTACAATAAGTAAAGATAGTTAAATTGTATAACTATTACTTGCATGTATATACATGGCATGTTGTTCGAAACTAATTAGTAATTAAATTCTAGGTAATTAATTCTATATAGCGCTGCATCACGAGCAACCTCGTAAGTGGGATATCGTGTTTTAGGATAAGCGGGATAATTGTTATTGTACAAGTCTTATTCTTAATCAAAACATAAATTAAAATATCAACAAAAGTCAAGTAAATAAAGATGATGCATATTGAAGTCTTTAACACAATGTAATAAAATAATTAAATATTAACACTCAAATGCATGTTCTAGCATATGAATCAAAGATAAGCATCATCTTCATTAGCATATTATGCTTCCTCTTCTTCTTAGGTGAAAGTAGCAACAACAAAACAGAGAAGGCATAAATAAATAATAGCGGGATTAACTACCTCAGCACAACGTGATCTTGTTTCACACCGTTGCGGACACCGTCACAATTCGACACTGCATCGAAACAATGGGATCTCGCTGGAAAACGCTGAGATTAACTACCTAGATTAAATTCATTCAAGAATTGCTATTCTTCACATAACATGTGTTTCTTTTCTACTTCTAAGAAAAACTCAATGAGTATAGAGTACAAGTAGAAGATTATTGATATTTTACACCTCATGGTGATACTTTGGAATTGCAACCTATAAAATAGACATAGAAGGACATGTTAAATTCTATTTATAATATAAAAAATGTTGTATCTATCTCATGAAACTACTCTTGATACAATCACTAGTGCATCGGTTTTTTGTCCGATCTAACATCAAACGTTGTAATAAATAGTTATTTATTAAATCAGCTAAAATGAAAGATGTAATCAGTCACATTCAAAAATGATTTATTAGATCAGTTGAATTTGAACCAATATAATAAGTCAAATTCAAAAATAATTTATTAGATCGGTTAAATTTGAACCAATATAATAAGTCAAATTCAAAATTAAGTTATTAGATCGATTAAATTTGAACCAATATAACACATCAAATTTAAAATTGATTTATTACATCGGTTAAATTTCAACCAATATAACTAGTCATATGCAAAATTATTTATTTTATCAATAAGCCAATCAATTTAAATAATTAACTTTTTAATTTTTTTTTTATAACTTTGATCACCCCTTACATATGCATCCTCATAATTTCACATATTACTCAATTAACTAAAATTTCTCATTCAACCATAAAACACAACTTCATACGAAACTTTACATTTAAAAATCAATGACAATGAGTCATAATTTCTTTTTACAAAATGAAACTTATCAAATTTAGAGCTACATAATATTCACTAGTTAAAAAAAAAACATTATCTTTTATTAACAATCTAAATATACTAAAATGATACAAGTGCTTCAAACATTTTCTATTAGTTCAAGAATCAAGTTTGTACAACGTTGTCAGACATTCATCATTTCTTCATCTTCGAATGGTGATGACTCTTCATCATATGCATAATTTTTATTGATTTTAGTCTTATTTATCTTTAATCATTAGTTAATTTAATGAGTTATTTAATATATTTTGTTGATTTTAGTTATTTGATTTAATGAAATGTTTTTGTTCTTATTTGCTTAATTAAGTAGAGATTTTTCGTAGTTTTGCGTTGTTACTTTGTTTTAGTGTAGTGCTGAATTTTGGTGAGAAATCAACATGACCTATATGGAGTATTTCAGCCATATCTGGATGTCCAATTGGAGTCAATCCAAGTGCTAATGAAAGCTAAGATCCATATCTACAACTTTTATGAAGACACCGGGACCAAATTCAGACTCGAAAGATGAGAAAAATGCAAAATACGTCAGACAGCAGATGCTGTGCGCCTGGAGTGCGCCCTGCGCGCCTGGAGCGCGTGACCCGCATCAGCAATCATAAAAATGTAATTTTTTACTGTTTTTTGGATCTTTTTTACTCTTGGGAACTTGGGAGACTTGTGCCCTAACATAGAAACTCAAAGACGGTCGTTTCTAACGCCATTGAAGCAGTTTTATCAAGAATCATCCATGAATCATTCTTGTAATTCTTCTTTAATCCTTATCTTTTGTATCTCTGTTATGAGTAACTAAACCATATTTGTTAGGGATGAGTGTAACCAAATGAAACCCTTATTTTTCTGATTTGATTTCTAGTTATATGAATGAGTTTATTGAATTGTTTTTCTCATCTCTGTGCTTAATACTTTTTATTGCTTGATCAACATTAAAATGTTCTACGATTTGTATTTTGAAACGGAAGTGGACTTTACGAATGCTTGAGATGAGAAATTCATGAATTTGTAGTCTAGGGATAGATGCAGGTCATGAAACCAATTAAATTAGTTGCAAAGCAATAATTTATAAGAGAATTTCTATACGGTAATGCTTAATTCTAATATTAAATCTACTAAGGAATTAGGGGTTACTTTGGAATTAAAGGTTCTGTCACTAAGACATTAGGGCAAGAATAGTAAAGAGAATTCGGTAATAATTCAATAAAAGAATTCAGTAACTATGATCAAATTAGACACCAAGGTTGGATTCGAAGTGAAACTCATCCCTAACATTTTTCTCATTATAAAAGATCAATTTTATTATTGTTGTTAATTTCAAACATTATTTCAATCTACTTGGGAACCTTTTGTTCAATTTTAGTAATTAAATATAATTCAATAGTAAAACGCAATCCTTGAGTTCGACACTCGGTACTACCGTTTTATTATTACTTGCAACGATTCAGTACACTTACTGAAACGCTATCATGTCGCTTATAATTTCATTTCTTATATTTCAATAACTTTAAAATCACGCATACAATATTGATGAATTAGGTTATTCCCTCTAACTTTTGGTCAAGTCATACATACATCGTGTATGTTTGGTTTCACCGTGAGAATGGCAAAATAACGGCGATTCACCATGATATGTAATCCCACCGCGAAACTAAATAAGCATATACTCCTTTTATTTACAGGCAAATATAAGATTAATTGATATTATTTATTGGCATCATACTATTAGGAAACCCCCACTATTAGTCGTTGTTAGAGAGATGAGAATTAGAAGATATAACTAAATAGGAGTGAAAGAGAAGGGAGGAAATTAGGAATTACATGTTAATTGGGGCATAAGGAGGTGTAGATCCTTGACGTTTTCAATATTGTAGCAGTTTTGGATTTGATATTAATATAAACATCTGTGTAGCGAAAGACTTTGAAAACTCTTTGGATTTTAATGGAAAGAACTGTATGTAGTTTCCCTAACATGTTTCCTCTGATTTTTAATTGCAAGTCTTGCTTCAATTCTCTTCTCTTTGATTATATTCATTCTTATGTTGTTCCACTAGTAGAATTTTACCTTTTTAAGTCGGTTAAAATGTACATATTAAGTCGGTTCCGTGTCCGAGTTAACAGCAAACGACTTAAAAAATATGATGTTTTTTAACTTGTTTCATGAACCGACTTAACAAAGCTTCATCATATTAAGTCTATTCAGTTTAACCGACTTAAACATTGTAAATTCAGTATAATACATCATCTTTTTAAGTCGGATATTTTGACCAACTGACTTAATAGATATAATTAAAATAATATTTTTTTTTTAATTTTTTATTTATATAAATTCCTCATTTTGTTTTCATGTTACTAATCCATGCAATATTTCGTATTAAATTTCAAATAAGAGTTTTGCACTTACAATCACAATTTTATATAACCATCTAATAATCAAAATATACAATATTACAATATCTCATATTTATACAAAAAAATAAATGTATCCCATTTCTGACTAATCTTGACGGAAAAAAATAATTAAATATCCATATGATGTTTTTGAAAAATAAAATCCACACGATGTTTTTGAACTTATTCACTTTGATCTGAGTGAATTGATCTCGAGTTATCAAATATCTGAAAAAAAAAACACACAATCAAAATGAATTTGACATATATTTTTTTCCTTGAAATAATATGATGTAATCTAAATGCACGTATAGTGATATAGCGATAATTTTATTCATATAAATTTATTATTCGATAAATTGAACAACCATACCTAAAATGGTGGCGATGAAACGCGGTTGTGAAGAAGGTGGCAATGAAATTGACGTGAAGAAGTGGACGTGAACCAAGGAGTTGGGCGATGGATGTAGAACGAAGTAAATGCAATTGTAAATATGGTTAGAGAATATAAAAGATTTATAACACTAAGTTTTAAAACACTAATTGAGACTCTAGAAGCTAAAAAGTTGCATGTAGTTAAATAAGATGGAAGATAAAAGACTGATTCTCTACCTTCCCTTTAAATCCTATATACGACATTTGGCTTAAATCGGTTATTAATATAACGGCATTAAAGGAGTTTTAAATATTTACAAATTTGTCACCACCTTATTTTGTTAAGTCGTTTATAAATAACCGATTTAGCCACAAGTATCTATTAAGTCGATTCTCAATATAACCGTGTTAACTATGTTTCACATATTTATAAAATTGCCACCGCCTCAAATTGTTAACTCGTTTATAAAGTAAACCGACTTAAATATACCTCGCCTCATTTGTTAAGTCTGGTGGCAGATAAACGACTTAAATCTGCCGTA
This sequence comes from Cicer bijugum, assembly GCA_037974875.1. NCBI lineage: Eukaryota > Viridiplantae > Streptophyta > Magnoliopsida > Fabales > Fabaceae > Cicer > Cicer bijugum. The sequence continues at coordinate 13,538,075 of JBBPBT010000720.1, read as the reverse complement.
TTAAAAGCTCAATTTTCTACTAGTGTTCCTTAGATCCATTTGCATAAAAAACTGAAATAATGTGTTCATACTCTTATATGTTCATACTCTTATTTGGTGTTTTTATGATTCTTGTCTAAATATGTTAAAGTTAAAGAAAGCTAAAATGTGAAGAGAGAAAACCTTTTATTCTAACAATTTATGTTAACCATGATATGTTAGTTAGATTTTAAGGACTATAAGTCTATACCAATAGGAAAATTGATATGTTACAGAAGACTATGGTGTGGAGAATTAAAAATAATGTTGATAAAATTCTTGATGAAGATTTGGGTTTTGATTTTGAAAATTGTGGAATTTTGGATAGTAGGGATAAGGAAGGAAGACCTGTTTGTTACCATCTTTTTGAGGTTTTCAAAGACAAGGTTTTGTATAAGAAGATATTTGGAACACAGGAGATATGTGAACTTTTTTTGAGGTGGAGAATTCAGTTGATGGAAATTGCTGTTAAAAAGTTGTGTTTTAGAGGAGGGGTTGATTCAACTATTCAGGTTTTTGATTTAAAGAATTCACCAATTTAAGGAATGAAAGAGCTTAGTGCACTCAACAAAAAGGCTATTATATTGTTTCAGAATTATTATCCTGAGATTGTTTACAAAAATGTTAGTATATGTAATAATACAGTTAAAAGTTTGGAATTTTAATCAAAAATGAAATTACAGAAAGGTTAATTTTTTTATGATTGCAGATTGTAGTAAATACACCATTTTGGTTCTACACTTCACAAGTTTTATTCTCAAGGTCAATGAACCAGAGAAATAAAAAGAAGTTCATCTTGGCAAGACCACAAAAGGTTACACGAATTCTTCTCGAGTGTGCTTATAATTAACATAAAATTATGATTTGTCATCATTAAATTTAAGCTAACATTATGATTTTTCATCATTAAACTTTAGCTAACAATATGATTTGTCGCAAGGTATATAGCCCCATAACATCTTCCAGCTGAATATGGTGGTCTAAGGAGGAATAGTGACCAAGATTTTTCCCCTGATGATTAGGTTTTGGAGCTTAAAATCAAGCAAATTCTCCACACCATAATCTTCTGCAACATAAATTATTTGCTACAATAATTTGTTTTTCCTTTATTGATTTTATTTATTGTGTTTTGTAGTTAGCTATAAGTCTATAACAATAGGAAAATGATACAAATTCAAAGAAATTAAATAAATTTTGCTAACGAGTGTTTATGAATTTTAATTGATAAATTTTACTTTTATTTGTTGACTAGTGTTTTAGGATCCCAAATAGTAAATTTGTTGTTGAGTGTAGTTTTCTTGTTTGGTCATTTCCTCCAAAGCTAAGGAAACTCAAAAAGGGAAAAATCTTGTGAAAACCATTTCCCAATTTGTTAGTGTCTAGTACAATTTTAATGAATATTTTATTTTTGTAGAGTTTTGGGTGAATATAATAAGTTGTGAAGATTTAAAAAGAATAAGTTCACATGGAGCATTTCCACGGTAAGTTGTTTAGATTTTATATATAGAATTTCAATTATAATTTATATGTCTTTATCTATATAATATTTATTCATTATAATTTATATATAATATTTAATTTTAGTGCCAAAGGCAACTAACGGTTATGAGTGTGGTTACTACATTATGATACATATGTTGAACATATGTATCTAGTGGCCTTGTTGATTCATGGATGCAGATATGTGACATATTTTTTCAAAGTTAGTATCAATTAATTACTTATGATTTTTATGGTCACATGATTTAGATAATTTTGTTATTTCAATGTTTATAATTCAGATATTTGGAGGCTCAAAACCATTTGATAGCGTTTCAGTAAGTGTACTGAATCGTTGCAAGTAATAATAAAACGGTAGTACCGAGTGTCGAACTCAAGGATTGCGTTTTACTATTGAATTATATTTAATTACTAAAATTGAACAAAAGGTTCCCAAGTTGATTGAAATAATGTTTGAAATTAACAACAATAATAAAATTGATCTTTTATAATGAGAAAAATGTTAGGGATGAGTTTCACTTCGAATCCAACCTTAGTGTCTAATTTGATCTTAGTTATCGAATTCTTTTATTGAATTATTACCGAATTCTCTTTATTATTCTTGCCCTAATGTCTTAGTGACAGAACCTTTAATTCCAAAGTAACCCCTAATTCCTTAGTAGATTTAAGATTAGAATTAAGCATTACCGTATAGAAATTCTCTTGTAAATTATTGCTTTGCAACTAATTTAATTGGTTTCATGACCTGCATCTATCCCTAGATTACAAATTCATGAATTTCTCATCTCAAGCATTCGTAAAATCCACTTCCGTTTCAAAATACAAATCGTAGAACATTTTAATGTTGATCAAGCAATAAAAAGCATTAAGCATAGAGATGAGAAAAACAATTCAACAAACTCATTCATATAACTAGCAATCAAATCAGAAAAATAAGGGTTTCATCTGGTTACACTCATCCCTAACAAATAGGATTTAGTTACGCATAACAGAGATACAAAAGATAAGGATTAAAGAAGAATTACAAGAATGATTCATGGATGATTCTCGATAAAACTGCTTCAATGGCGTTAGAAACGGCCGTCTTTGAGTTTCTATGCTGGGGCACAAGTCTCCCAAGTTCCCAAGAATCAAAAAGATCCAAAAAACAGTAAAAAAAATTGCATTTTTATGATTGCTGATGCGCGTCACGCCCTCCAGGCGCGCGTTGGCAGTACTAAACAGCGGGAAATGCGCTCCAGGCGCGCAGGGCGTGCTCCAGGCGCACAGCATCTGCTGTCTGACGTATTTTGCATTTGTCTCATCTTTCGAGTCTGCATTTGGTCCCGGTGTCTTCATGAAAGTTGTAGATATGGATCTTAGCTTTCATTAGCACTTGGATTGACTCCAATTGGACATCTAGAACTCCAGATATGGCTGAAATACTCCATATATGTCATGTTGATTTCTCACCAAAATTCAGCACTGCACTAAAACAAAGTAACAACGCAAAACTACGAAAAATCTCTACTTAATTAAGCAAATAAGAACAAAAACATATCATTAAATCAAATAACTAAAATCAACAAAATATATTAAATAACTCATTAAATTAACTAATGATTAAAGATAAATAAGACTAAAATCAATAAAAATTATGCATATGATGAAGAGTCATCACAACCCCAAACTTAATCTGTTGCTTGTCCCCAAGCAATAATTAATTTCATATTTGGTGCAGTTAAAAGAAAACTTAAACTCAATTTCTTAATTTAAATCAAACATAATTCTCAAAGTTTCAGCTAGTACAAAACATCCATCATACTATATGGTTGCTTACAAAAATAACGAGGTTTGTACACCTTGGCATTCATTTATCAAATTCAACTCTCTCTTCACACAATCTCACCAAAATTTCTCTCAAGTGTTTAGAAGGGTTATGAATTTATCACTCAAATCCTAGAGCATGCATCACGCTACCATAGGCTTGAAAAAATTCTAGTTAGCAATCACAATGCAGCAAACACATACATTTTTGGAGGACTTTCGGGTTGTAATGGGGCTTAGGTAAGGGTAGGACATTTTGGGATAGTAGGCTTTACAACTTGAAGTTAGGCATATATTTCCAAATCATTCTACCATTTTTTTCTTCACCTTTTCATTCTGGAGATTCTCAAACATTAACAAAAGAACTAAGAAGATATTATTTATCGAGATATTATTTATCGTTTTTTTTTCTTCTTTTCTTCTTTTTTATTTTTCTTTATTATTTTTGTGAGAATCACCACCCCAAACTTAAAAGGTTGCTATCCCATGAGCAACCCCAAACTTAGAATTTGATCAAGACAAGACAAAAAATTTCTACCTAACTCCAAGTAAGGTGATGTAATTGAAGTAGGGTTTTTGTTTTGTAATGTGGCTAGTAATCGAAACAGAGGGGCAAGGCTCAAAGGGGCTAGCAAAGGATAACATTTTCATAGGGTAGTTAGAAAGGCTCAAACGACCAAATAAAATTGCCTCAATGTATGCATAAATTACAAGTGATACAAGTCAGAATTAGTGCAAGTTCTGAAGGGATAATACATGTCTGGATAATCACACAACAAAGAATTTAAGTGTTTAGGCTCAAAAGCTCACAACTAGGATAATAAGAGAGAGTATGAACTATCTAAATGATGCCAAACATGCTACTACAAAATTTATTTAGTGTTTTTTTTTAATTGCGAGTTAGACTACAACAACCAAGCAGTAATCAACAATGCATGAATTAGTGAAACTTATCGAATTAAGCAATGATATGAGCAAAGAAATATAATTTAAATTTCAAAATGTCAAACATAAAACTTAAGACCAAATGTAAGTTGTTAATAATTCTTCATCATAGTGCACGCTTATACACAATTAGAAAGAAACACATCCAAATAACAAAAATAAGATTGCAAAAATTAAAAGTTACCTCTACCTGTGGTTTGCCTCCCACGAAGCGCTTCTTTAAAGTCATTAGCTTGACGTCTCAACTATTGTCAAGGTGGCATGTATGACAGGAAGAACACATCATCCTTCTCACCAAGAGATACATATTTCAAGTGAAGAGGAAATTGCTTGAGTTCAATTAGTGGTGTCTTTTTCTCTTAGGGCTTGTCTTCATTCCCTTTCAACTCCTCCCATCTAGCAGGAAAATGGGGGGAGTAGGATGGTGCTGCTTCTAACATGGCCAAGACCTCTTCCACCTTTTGATATTCACTTTCTTTAACAATGTCTTGGGGTAGGCATAACACTCTTTCTATTGGAAAACTGGATGCTTGATGCTTCATTTCTTCGTTGACTATCGCATCTAAGATCTCAATTCGATTGCACTCTTCTCTTTCTTTTGAATATTCCATGGCTTTTAAAATGTTAAAAGTGACAGTTTCTTCATTTACTTTTAAGGTTAAGGTGCCATCTGCCACATCAATCATAGATCGCCCTGTTGCTAAGAATGGTCTCCCCAAAATCAAAGGAATGTCATAGTCCTCATCCATGTCTAGTATCACGAAATCCACTGGAAAAATGAACTTATCCACTTTAACCAACACATCTTCCACCACTCCGTAGGGGTGTTTCATCGAGCGATCTGCAAACTGTAACATCAGTTGTGTGTCTTTGACTTTTCCAATGCCCAGTTTTTTGTATATTTAAAGGGGCATAAGACTTACACTAGCCCCAAGATCACACAAAGCCTTCCCAAAAGTTCTATTTCCAATAGCGCACGGGATTGAGAAACTTCCCGGATCATTGAGCTTCGGTGGCAGCTTCTTCTGTAGTATAGCACTACACTCTTCGGTAAGCATAACAGTTTCACCGCCGATTTTTCCTTTTTTTGACAGCATCTCCTTCATGAACTTGGCATATGTTGGCATCTGTTCTAGTGCTTCTGCAAAAGGAATGTTAATATGTAATTTTTTAAAAACATCAAGAAACTTACTAAATTGTTTTTCAGTTTCTTCCCTTCTTAATCTTTGAGGGAATGGAAGTCGAATTTCTGGTTTTGGCAATGGTTCCCTTTTTTGTACCACAGGTTCTTGTGCCTTTTCAAAAGCGATGTGATCCTCAATTGATGTCGGTGTGGCCATTTCCTCTAGGTGGGTTGAAGTCAGAGTACTTCTACTCTGGTTGGCTTCAGGTGGAACTTGTTCACTCACCTTGCCACTCCTCGTGGTCACTGCATTAACATTGTTTCGTGGATTCGGAACTGTGTCACTAGGCAGATTTCCAGACGTTCTTTGTGCCATTTGTTGAGCAAGTTGACTCACTTGAGTCTCCAAATTCTTTATGGATGCAGAGTGATTTTTCTGGATGGCTATTGACTCTTCAATGAAAGAACTTGTGATTGTCGCGATTTTCTCTACAGCACTCTCCCAAGCAGCCTTTCTAGGTGGAAATTGGTTTGTTTGAGCTCCTTGTTGACCCTGAGATCCACCTTGCTGATCTCTCCAAGAAAAATTTGGATGATTTCTCCAACCAGGGTTGTACGTACTAGAGTAGGGGTTATTATGCCTGTTGTTATTACTCACAAAATTCACTTGTTCTAGTTCTTCTACCTCATTATCATCCAGTGCTACACAAACTCCAGTTTTATGTGCTCCTCCACAAAGGTTACAATTAGTATGCTTTAGTAATTTGACAGAAGCCACTTGGGGTTGTATATTTAGCGCTGCCATCCCCTTCTTTACCTCAGCGGCAATAACATTTTTTATCTGTTCTGAGAGCAACATCCCTTGAGCCAACCCAACCTCATAAGCATTCAATTCCAGCATACCACTTTTTGATTTGCTTTCGCAGTTTTTTTTTTTCTAGATCAAAGAAAAGTTCAGCTGAGGACTCGCCTCGCATACAAGGTTAGACAAAGTATGAGTAATGAACAGTTAAAGAAAGATAAATAATTAAGTAAAAATAAAAGAGTTTTAAACAATAATTCTTTTTTTTTCATTTAGAAATAAAATAATAGAGAAAATTTTATTGCAGAGAAAAAAATTTCAATTCAGTAAATAAATTAAATTCAATAGTGATATGGCAATCCCCGGCAACGGCGCCAAAAACTTGATAGCGTTTCAGTAAGTGTACTGAATCGTTGCAAGTAATAATAAAACGGTAGTACCGAGTGTCTAACTCAAGGATTGCGTTTTACTATTGAATTATATTTAATTACTAAAATTGAACAAAAGGTTCCCAAGTTGATTGAAATAATGTTTGAAATTAACAACAATAATAAAATTGATCTTTTATAATGAGAAAAATGTTAGGGATGAGTTTCACTTCGAATCCAACCTTGGTGTCTAATTTGATCCTAGTTACTGAATTCTTTTATTGAATTATTACCGAATTCTCTTTATTATTCTTGCCCTAATGTCTTAGTGACAGAACATTTAATTCCAAAGTAACCCCTAATTCCTTAGTAGATTTAAGATTAGAATTAAGCATTACCGTATAGAAATTCTCTTGTAAATTATTGCTTTGCAACTAATTTAATTGGTTTCATGACCTGCATCTATCCTTAGACTACAAATTCATGAATTTCTCATCTCAAGCATTCGTAAAGTCCACTTCCGTTTCAAAATACAAATCGTAGAACATTTTAATGTTGATCAAGCAATAAAAAACGTTAAGCACAAAGATGAGAAAAACAATTCAATAAACTCATTCATATAACTAGAAATCAAATCAGAAAAATAAGGGTTTCATCTGGTTACACTCATCCCTAACATATAGGGTTTAGTTACTCATAATAGAGATACAAAAGATAAGGATTAAAGAAGAATTACAAGAATGATTCATGGATGATTCTTGATAAAACTGCTTCAATGGCGTTAGAAACGGCCGTCTTTGAGTTTTTATGTTAGGGCACAAGTCTCCCAAGTTCCCAAGAGTCAAAAAGATCCAAAAAACAGTAAAAAAAATTGCGTTTTTATGATTGCTGATGCACGTCACGCGCTCCAGGCGCGCGTTGGCAGTACTAAATAGCGGGAAATGCACCCCAGGCGCGCAGGGCGCGCTCCAGGCGCACAGCATCTGCTGTCTGACGTATTTTGCATTTTTCTCATCTTTCGAGTCTGAATTTGGTCCCGGTGTCTTCATGAAAGTTGTAGATATGGAGCTTAGCTTTCATTAGCACTTGGATTGACTCCAATTGGACATCTAGAACTCCAGATATGGCTGAAATACTCCATATAGGTCATGTTGATTTCTCACCAAAATTCAGCACTGCACTAAAACAAAGTAACAACGCAAAACTACGAAAAATCTCTACTTAATTAAGCAAATAAGAACAAAAACATTTCATTAAATCAAATAACTAAAATCAACAAAATATATTAAATAACTCATTAAATTAACTAATGATTAAAGATAAATAAGACTAAAATCAATAAAAATTATGCATATGATGAAGAGTCATCACGACACAACTTGTTTTGTAAAGGAAAAACATGAGAGCAGAAAATTGAGAGAACCTAAGAAGTTTGCTATAAAGATGCAGCAGCATTTGAGTCATTTGAGTCATTTGATCAAACATGTGGTGCTCAACTTAAATTTCATAAAAAAGGAAGTAATACAATAGTTAGTATCTAAACATTGAAAATTGTATTGTGTAAAATCCATACAATGATGGAAGGTGGTGAACAGATGAGTAATTGGAAGTATATATATACCTAAGTGAGTAGTGATGAATTGATACAGTGGAGCCAGTAGTAGTAGTAGACCATATTTGATTTGAAGAGCCTAACTTCAAATTTGAGACATCACAATAATAGATCTAAATTGAAGTAGTGTTTATCATTCTATCTGCATAAAAAACTGATATACTTTTAAGTTTTAAGTAACTCATAATCTCAGCTATAACTTTTAAATTTAAGCTACCCAGCAAAGCAATATAACTGCATAAAATAACTACATTATTTCAAACATAAGAGTATAAGAGTATGAACACATTAAGCAACAACCAACACAAATCACAAACTCAAATTGACAAATGTGTTTAAAAATTTATAGCATTAGACTTATTATTAACAAAGACAATGTCAAAAATAACTCCATTATTTCAAACATAAGAGTATGAACACATTAAGCCACAACCAATACAAATCACAAACTCAAATTGGCAAATGTGTTTAAAAATTTATAGCATTAGACTTATTATTAACAGAGACAATATCAAAAACACATAGCGTGCAGTTTTAAAGGATGGTTGAAAATTGGGATAACTACTACTACTCAAATTTCTCCATCACTTTCATAGTTTTTTAGGTATCATCACTTCTCAAATTTCTCACTTATGTAGAAATTTCTCCTACAAATTTCTCCATCAATTAAAGATTAATAATAATAATAATTAACAATGAAATAATTTTAGATTGTTGAGTAACAAACAAGAATTATTAAAAAATTACCAGAGAAATCAACAAACACTTCTCGATAATTGACACTTCTCGACGGAAATGCTCCTTGATAGATGGGTTTGGATTCTTGTGTGATTTCTAATTTTTTGGTTAATTTAGGGATATTATTTTTTTGTAAAAGGCTTGTTAGATTGGTCTAATAAAACAGATCTAACAAAATTTGTAATAATAACAAATTTGCCACCGTTTTCTTTTTTACTTGTGTAATCTTTTTTTTTTAATGTATATGTTAGAACAGTTTAATTAGAACCGATCTAATAAAATTTACTATAATAACAAATTTGTTACAGTTTTTATTTTTTTGTATAGTTTTATTTTTTTTAATATGTATATTAGAACAATTCAATTAAAACAGATTTAACAAAGTTTATCATAATAACAAATTTGTCATCGTCTTACTTATTACATTGTATATATAACAACCAATTTAATATCAACTATGTAACAAGGTCAAAATGCACTAGTGAATACTTGTTGAAGAGAAGAGTCATGGAGTTCACGAAAAAGGGGCTTCAACTCAAATCAAGTAGATAACTTGGCCAAAATAGTTTATTTTTATCTTTACATTTGCTAAGTTAATTAAAAATAAATGATAAACATGAAAGGACAATTTTCAAGGAGGCACGATTAGAGAGAGAAAGAAGAATCGGTGAGCAACTATCTCAACTTAGAAATGTAAGAATGCGAAGTTAGAAGAACATAATTTGCGTTTTGCCCGACTAATGGAACCAACCACAAGATAGTTAGATGTTTTTCTAACAACTAAAAGTAATTGTAGTTGGCCAAAAACTAGTAGCTGATAAGAGTCGTGCTTTTACACTGTATAAATACAAATAGTAAAACTTATTCTAGAGACACATCAATCTTTAAAAATCTATTTTACTCTTGATTTATTATATGTATTCTCTTTCGGTAATAGTTATCTCTATCAATAGTCAGATTTAGAATTCTTTCGAGTAGTTAAGAAATACAAAGTTGAAGAATGTCAAAAGATATTAACCAAATTACTTGACTAACTTTCAACTTCGAAAACGATAACTAACTCATCCTAACTAAAACATTTATTGCCTCTATATATAATGCATGTTGTAACGAGTAATAAGTAATTCTATTTATTCCAAAATTGTTCTAGTACACATAAACTATGTTTCTTCTGTTCTTCTTGAGTAAAACTCATAATGGGTATAAATAAAAGTAGTCTACTGAGAAGATCATAGATATTTAACACCTCAAAGCGATACTTCAGCCTTGCAACCTATCCGATAGACATATGTTAAATGGTATTCATACTATCAAATTAATTGTAATTGCTCATGAAGCTCCTCTTGATACAATACTTCCTCTCTCTTTTTTCGACAAATTGATACAAGTCGTCCTGGTCGCTTCACATTGAAATATAGAATGTAAAGATCTATAGAACTAATCCTTCAGCATCTTTGATAAAAACATGACTTTTCCAAAAGGCAATAGTTTTAGGAGGTTTATGTACTTTAATTTCTCTTGTATCGTCCTCTTTTGTCTATTTTTAATCAGGAAGTCAAAGTTTTAGGTACATACTTCCTTTTTGTTCTTTTAATATACACATGTCTGTATGATGAGCCCATCATATCAATGTTTCAAAAGCATGGCTTCCATCTCTCTCTTCCTTGCTTCATGTTTTAGTTTCTCCAATGCAACAAGTCCAACTTGCCTTACTCTTTCTCTTGACAAACCTATCCTGTAGAAATAACACGAGTTATGCACACAATTTGAGCTTTGAGACAAAGGGGACACGTAATCAAGAGAAATAAGCATCAAATATTTCTCAATTTAGAGCAGTTGGTGACACTTTCAACCTCAATAAGTGTAATATCAATTAATAAAGTAAATGTACCCAGAAAAAAATTATTGTGAAGAAACTACACTGCTCCATTAAATGTAGTAACATTTAGAACGAGTTTAATAAAAAATTATGCTATGGATGACTCAAATAAGGTCAGAGTGAATAATCAATTGAGTCTTTAAGATTATATGTCAAACAATTTAGTATCTCAAATTAATGAAATTTTAAAATGATCTGTAAAGTTTAACATTATTGATCACATTAGTCCCTCAAGGACAATTTCAAGTGACACCTAACAGGGTTAATGTAGAACACAAATTCAAATTTCATGAATCATTTTGAAATTTCATTAAATTTATGACCTAATTCAATACCAATTTGTCTAATGATTATAACTTCATGCACTAAATTAGCAATTCACTCAATAAGGTGATGTATTGCCCTATAATTTTAGTTGGCAATCACATTTGATAAAAGAAGAAACGAAAACTCATGGTTGAACTCACCGTTTACTAATGTCTTCCCATGTAAGACATTCTTTATCCAGTCCATAATAAAGACGAACAATTTCTCTCTCTCGTTCAACAAGGGTTACATTAATGAGTCTGTTCACTTCCTCCTGCGAGTATTTAGAAGTGGTGTTAATATTTATGGAAGTTCAGAACATAAAATACTGCAATTTAAATTTCTTGAATCTTAAAATAGAAAAGCTATTATATCAACATTAACTTTCACAGCCAAACATTATCTGATAGGCCACAGTCCAAATCAGTTTATGAGAGAGAATTGATGGTTGTGATTCAGAAAAGGAAAAATTATTAGGTGGGAAGACATTTAATTATTTTGAATACTCAAAAGAGCCTCAAATTTCTCAAAGATCAAAGAGTATCGGGTGAGGAGAAGTTCAAGTGGACTTCTAAATTAATGGGCTTTTACTTTGAGATTCTATCTATAAGCCTGGACATGAAAACAATGTAGCGGATGCTCTATCTAGAAAAATGACTTATGCAGCTCTCTCTCTACAGTTCCATTTGATGACGTACTGGAGTAGGAAATGAAATTCATAATGTCCCAAGTTACACGCAGTGATACAAGATCAACTGAGAGATCAATGCTCATCCAGGTTATACCTTCATGGATCACAAATTGTGAGGTTTGTCAAGTGAACAAATATCAAACCTTATCACCTACAGTTCTATTACAACTTATTCCAATACCTACTCAAATATGGGCTGACATTTCAATGCATTTCATAGAGGGGTTAGCTAAGGCACAAAGTAGATTGCTTAACTAAATATGTTCTCACTTCATTGCACTGAGTCATCTATTTGTTAGATAATATTATTATATATTAGTAATAAGGGTATTTTAGACATTTCTATTCTTTTGCATATATACTCGTTGTAACCCTATTAATTTAAGTTTGGTTCATTCTATGTTATGAAACTCTATAGTGGTTGTCTCTCTTCTTCCTCTTTTCATTGTTAACATGATATCAAAGAACTTTGGTTGATTTTGGAATCTACTATAAAGAAGAGAGACTATTTTGATAGGAAAGGCAACCACCAAAAGAGAAAAGAGAAGAGTAACCCTATACCCGATTTTGTTAAATGAGTCTCACAAAAACATTGATTGTGCATTCGTTAACCGTTGGATCGGGCTGATTTTTGGACAGAAGGTTCGCAACATTTAGGTCTTTGTTTTCAACGGTCGGATCGGCGAAACGACGTCTGTAGGGTGAGAAACCGTGCTCGCACAGCACCAGATTACCCCTAATTTATTTTGTCTCAATGATTGTATTTGTCGTATTTTTCTGTCATTATTTATTACGGTTGGTGCTAAGAATGATTCTCTTCAAGCAAATTGTCCAAAATTGGGGAGAGCACATAAGAAGAATTTTAGGGGACTATCGTCGAATGTTGTTGCTTCTGCTTCTCCTACCATTGGCTCTTGTTCTGGTTCTGTATACTCATTTGAGACTGCTTCTCAAATATTTGATATTGCAGAATAGTTTCAAAAACTTCTTGCCACTCAATCACATGCCATGTCTGCCACCTCTTCTAAAGGTTTGAACTCCTCTGGTATGTCAGGTATATCTCCTTCCATATGGATTCTTGATTCGGGAGCATTTCATCATATGACATACGATGATAAATCTTTTGTGTCTGTGAAACATGTCTCGTCTATGACGGTTATGACTGCTGATGGCACTCCTATGCCACTAGCAGGCGTTGGTTCTGTCTCCACGCCTAACATATCTTTTTATGATGTTTATTATATTCCTAATCCTACTTTGAGTCTTGCTTCTGTTAGCCAAATATGCGATCTCAGTTATTCGGTTATGTATTCTTCCATTTCTTGTTGTGTGCAGGATCCACATTCCTAGATACTGCAGCCTCAACAACTACTGCTGACTTATTATCTAGTTTTCGCTTGAATTCCTTATCTTCTAGTTTTTATTTATGTCATTCCCACCTTGGACATGTTTCTGCTTCTAGATTAAAATAATTGGCTTCTACTAGAGCCTTAGGAAAGTTGCAAACTTGATTGTTGAGGTTGTAAACTTGTTAAACTTCCAACTTTACCGTTTACTAAAAGCGTTTCCATTTCATATGCACCTTTTGATTTAGTTCACTCTGATGTTTGGGGTCCATCATCAGTTCTCACCAAAGGTGGATCTAGATATTATGTTTCGTTTATTGATGATTACACTCGTTATTATTGGGTTTATCTTATGAAAAATTGGTCTTAATTTTTTGACATTTATCATATGTTTCGTGCAATGGTCAAAACTCAACATAATTCTGTTATAAAGTATTTTCGTTGTGATTTAGGTGGTGAATATACCTCTATTAAATTTTCTGAATTACTTGTTTATGATGACACCCTCCACCAAACATCTTGTACTGATACTACTCAACAAAATGGGGTTGCTGAAAGGAAACACCGTCATATTATAGAGACTGCTCGTTCCCTTTTGTTGTCCGCTCGTCATATTATAGAGACTGCTCAGTTCCTAGTGTGTTTTTGAGAGGAGCAGTTCTTACTGTTATTCATGTTATTAATAGAATTTCATCCTCTATCATATCAGGTTTGTCTCCCTTAGAAAAATTGTATGCTTCTACCCCTAATTACTATTCTTTGAAAGTTTTTGGTTCTACTTGTTTTGTTCTTCTCCCTCAAGTAGAGCGTTGTAAGTTGTCTTCTCGTTCACCCATATGTGTTTTTCTTGGTTATGGGGATTGTCAAAAGGGTTATCATTGTTATGATCCTCATGCAAGAAAACTTTATGTATCTCGTAATGTTGTTTTTCTTGAGCACATCTCTTCTTACTCTATTTCCTCTTATTCTCAGATTACTAAGAGTTCTGAACTAACCCATATTAATTTGTTTGGTTTTAATGATTATGCTTCTAGTGATTGTAATGTTGAGAATTGCAGGACAAATATTAATACTCCACATGATGACATCTCTCATGTCCCCCCGGCTGTCCAACCACCTCCTGCGATTGTTGATCCTCGTTACCACTCTCGTCAACGTAAGTCTACCCAGTTACCTGATTTTGTCTATTCCACATACTCAACTTCGTTTGTTTCTTTCTTAACCTCTATTTACAGTTTGTTTGAGCTCTCTTCCTATAGAGAAGTTGTTCTTGATCCTCTTTGGCAGTAGGCTATGGTAGAAGACCTATCTGTATTGCACAAAACTAATAATGTGAATTAGTACCTCTTCCTCCTATAAAACGTGCTATTAGATCTCATTGGGTATACAAGATCAAAAACTAAGTCTGATGGGTCAATTGAGTGCTACAAAGCACGTCCTGTTGCTAAGAGTTTCTCTCAAAAATATGGTATGGATTCTGAAGAAACATTTGCTCCTATAGCCAAGACAACCACTATTCGTACTCTTATTATAGTTGCATCTGTTCGTCAATGGCATATTTCCCAAATGGATGTCAAAAATGTTTTTTTAAATAGTGAGCTTCATGAAGAAGTCTATATAGTCCCTCCACAAGGAGTTTCTCATAATCAAGGGGAAGTATGTAAGTTAAAAAATGTTCTATATGGTCTTAAACAGGCTCCTCGAGCTTGGTTTGAGAAATTCTCTACTGTGATCACTTCTCTTGGTTTCCGCTCTAGTGAACATGATTCTGCATTGTATATAAGGTCCACCACTTATGGTCGCATTATACTTTCTCTATACGTTGATGATATGATTATTACAGGTGATGATGTTAGTGGAATCAATGAGTTGAAATTGCAGTTAGTCAAACAGTTTGAGATGAAGGAGTTGGGAACTCTTCGCTATTTCTTAGGGATTGAAGTTGCCTACTCTCTTAGAGGCTACCTTCTTTCTCAATCCAAGCACATTGCCAACATTCTTAACCAGGCTCGTCTTTCTGTTACTAGAGCAGCAGATACTCCTCTTGAGTTGAATGTGAAATATGCTCTCTCGGATGGTGTTCCTTTACTAGATTCCACTTTGTATCGTACTTTGGTTGACAGCTTAGTGTATCTTACGATTACCATACATGACATTGCTTATGTTGTTTATGTCGTTAGTCAGTTTGTTGTCTCTCCCACTACAATACATTGGACAACAGTTGTTCGGATTTTTCGTTATCTTCGAGGAACTCAATTTCAAAGCCTTCTCTTTCCATCGTCATCCTCATTAGAATTACAAGCTTATTTTGATGTTGATTGGGCTAGTGACACCATATATCGTAAATTCACCCCAGGGTTTTGTATCTTTCTTGGAGACTCTCTTATTTATTGGAAGAGTAAAAAACAAGACATTGTCTCTCGCTCCTCTACAGAAGCTGAGTATCGTGCTATGGCATCCACTACCGCTGAAATAATTTGGTTGTGTTGGCTTTTGTCTGATATGGGTATCTCTCTTTCTGAGCCAACTCTGATGCACTGCGATAACAAGAGTGTTATTCAAATTGCTCACAACTCGGTCTTTCATGAACGCACCAAACACATTGAGATTGATTGTAATCTTACTCGTAATCATTACTATACCGTTTGTCTCTTCTTCTTTATAGATTGTTGATTTGTTCACAAAAATGCATTCCATTAAACGTTTCCGTTTTTTAGTTGACAAACTCTCGATGCTCCATGTTAATGCATCGTGAGTTTGAGGGGAGATGTTAGATAATATTATTATATATTAGTAATAAGGGTATTTTAGATATTTGTATTCTTTTGTATATATACTCATTGTAACCCTATTAACTTAAGTTTGGTTCATTCTATGTTATGAAACCCTGTAGTGGTTTTCCCTCTTCTTCCTCTTTTCATTGTTAACACCATTTCCTACAAAAGATATTGTTGAAAGCTTTACTCAGGTTGGCTGAATATTGGTCCAACACCAACTATAATAGTTCAGTGAAATTGACATCGTTTAAAGCCCTCTATGACCGAGACCCTTCCCATGTACTTAGAGGCACCACTGTTTCATCAATGATTGAAGAAGTCAATTTATTGACAAAAAAAAAAGACAAGATCCTCCATGACTTAAAAGAAAATTTGGTGAAGGCTCAAGCTCATATGAAAGCTTATGGATCAATCCAGACGTCCCGTTACTTTGACCACAACGTCCAGTTACCTTGACCATATGTGATTGGGTTTATTTGAAATTGCAACCATATAGGTTGTAATCTCTTGCTAAGAAACAATATGAAAAACTCATCCGTAGTTTCTTTTGACCATAGTAGATAGTCAAACAGATTGGTCCAGTCACTTTTGAATTAACGTTACCAACAGAGAGTAAAATACACCCTGTTTTCCATGCATCATTGTTGAAGAAAGCCCTACCTCCTTTGGCCACTCCACAGCCACTTCCACCAATGCTCTCTGAAGATTTGGAACTGCAAGTCTTTCCTACTACTGTTCGAGATGTTCGAAATAATGCCAACGGCTCTGTGGAAGTGGAAGTATTACTATTTTCCAGATTTGGAGGCAACTTGGGAATCAGTGGATACCTCAAAGGGCAATTCCCTTCATTCACCTTGAGGACAAGGTGACTCTTTTGGGGGGTATTGTTAGACCTCTCATTAGGAAACAATTTAAGAGGAGGGACCAAGAGTAGTCACTTGGCTAGTTAGTGAAAGTTACATTTATGTAGATTATGTTAATTAATTATGCCGTTAGTTGTGTGTGGCAGTTATATGTTATATTAAGAATAAATAGGGAAAGGCAAGGTAGAGTTGATTATCGAGAAGTTATTGAGTGGTTCTTGGGAGGGAGAGACCAACAACTAGAAAACTTGGAGAAGGAACCAGGTCCTTGCCTTAAATTCATTGTAATCTTTCTGGTTGAGCATTTCTGCCCAGAATTGTTATCAATAATATATCGTATTGCACAAAAATACATTCTGTCTAACAACAAATTCTATCACAATTTTCTGCTTTTCAGCAATGAAATGCTTATGCTTTGCAATCAAGACAGGTTTAGTTCAGATATTTTCCTTATTACCTTCAGAATCCACTCATCTACTCCATTCCATGGGATGTTCTCAAATCGTTTATCGGCAATAAACTGGGAGGAAAAAGATGAAAACTATGAAACAGTTGATATCTTTGGGAAATGAAAGACAAAGGAAAAGACAGAGAGGATGAAGAAAAATGTTCCCATGATCTTCCTTGATGGACTTGTAGAAAAAGTTTAAAGTGAAACTTACATTATGATGAGTGTCTCCTGGAAGACCATTCAGAGAGGGGAATGCTTCCCTATCTATGGAGAAAACTTTGTTGATAGCCTGCAATATATATACATATACATGTTGAACAAATAAATAATAGCAAATAGGATATTACAATAAGTGTATGTAGATCATGTAACTCCCAATGATTTTGTTACCTCAGTAGCATTTCTGACTTTCTTTGGAGACATATTAAGGCATTTTGCAATTCTCTGCAAAATAAGGGCACAATTAGGGCAGTCTTACTTAAAAGGTTTTGAAGTAGCGATATGGAACACGGTATATTTCTTGTTATACATTTAGGTGACTTACATCAATAGTTGGAGTGATGCCTCTCTCTTCCAGTCTATACTCTGCATTGCGGATTAAAGATAACCTCTCATGCAAATGAGTTGGCAATCTTAATGTTCTTGAATTCTCAACTAGAGCTCTTGAAACACCCTGTCAGCAGAAAAAACATTATTTAGGGATGCTGTTCAGACAAATTTCAGTTGCAAAATACCATTGCGCTGATATCTTGAAACACAATTATGTAGTATTCCAAAACGAATGAAAACAAAAACATGATAACATGATGCAAAAAGTGCATTAGCTCTGCCTAAAATTCTTACTACAGAAAATTCGTCCATGTGAGTAAAATTATGATAGAAATGTTAAACCTCACCTGTCGTATCCACCAATAAACATAAGTTGAAATCTTGAACCCTTTTGAAGAATCAAACTTTTCAATCCCGCGAAGTAGTCCAATCAAGCCACCCTATAGAGAAAACAAGGTGAGTGTGGTGTGGAGTGTTTAACAACAGAGGAATAAACAAATGAAACAAGATATAATCACCTGAACAAGGTCCGCCATTTCAGCACCCATATTATCATATCTTTGAGCAATCGACATAACTAAGCGAACATTGCTCATAGTCAACTTTTCTCTAGCTAAAGAGCATTCTATTATTTTTGCTCGCAGTTCAGCTCGAGAAATCTTCAACGAAGTTGCAACTTGATCATCAGATGGTTCACATCCTAATCTTTCCTTCAGTCTGAAACTCAAGTAATAGAATTTACAAAGAGTGTGATATAACTATTTTTCCCTTCAATATTTGAAAAGAAGTCAAATTACAAAATTATCTGGTGGAATTCCCTCAACAAATATAAAGTATACATGCAATTAATTACCTGGATTTATGTTCATCCAAGGAAAGGCCAGCTTTTATTTTCTGAGATAGTTTTACAACTTGAGCATGAGAGAGCAATTCCTCACTCACTACACCTTTCACATACCCCTTCAAACGATTTTGAAGCAGTTCTGGACTGATTGTCCACCTCAGCTTCCCTGCATAACCACTTTTACTAGTGATCTTCCTCTTGGTATTTGTTCTTCTTTGCCTTGCAGACATCCCAGAATAAGTCACTGTCACCTTCCTTCTGCTTTTTGCTCTTGTTGAATTCTCAGTTAGCACTTCGCTTTCAAATGAAAGACACCATTGCTTTTCCAGCATTGACTTCTGCATCAAAAGAAGAGTGTCGACAGAATAACCGATGTCGAAGGTTTCCACCTCTAACCCTAAGTCATTATTAGAATTGGAGCATCCCTGAAACCATGGTTTTGAATTAGCAATAGCAGTAGGGGCACCATCAACTACAACAACAGGTTCCTTAAGAGCTTTGATGGAATGATTCTGCCTGTCAGATGCTGAAAAAGTTGGAGTGCATTTTGATGACTTCTTTGAAAATATTACAGATTTTGAAGGAGGAAGGTGATACTGTGAGGATCCAAAGTCACAACTATGATAAAACTTTTCTATAACATCTGAGTAATGGTAAGATGAACTCAATAGTCTCTTTCCTCCACTGAGTCCAATAACTGCTGCAGTAGCCATTATGTATGTATGTCCCTTCCACTATATATAATAATCAATTCCTATCATACCAATGATTCTTAACTGTGTCAAATGCAGCTATTGCTTTCAAAAACCTCTCAATCTCCTCTGATAAACCGAAAAAACAATGAAATTATTCAGGATAGGTTTTTCATTTCTAATGAGCGCTAACACTTTATTAACTATTTTTCCGCTGAAAAATACTGTTCATGAAAACAACAGCACAAGTAAGTAGCAAATATAGACACCAAAAGGATTTCATTTCAGCCAAAGTTGCAAATTTTAATGGAAAGAATAAGAAACTAAATGGTATATGTATTACAATGGAAGGTTTGTAAATAATCTCATTTATTTACTGAACCAAAGACTACAAATGAAGGATTATATATAGGATGAATGTCTCCTAACATCCCATAACAAACTCAACTAAGTATAACAAATATAAAATCAACTTATAACTAACTAACGAATGATAAAGAGAAAATGTTATGAAACTAACTATCTAATAATATGGAATGTATGTAGATGGTGAGTACCTTAATAAATTGCAAGTTTGAAGAATAATGATTGTTTCAAAAAAGTATAGCCAGCTTAGCAGCAATTTAGAACCAACCACTGAACGAAGCTTGCCTGCAGGTGCTAGAAACAATGGCGGTGGGAGGAAAATTCTGATCAGGAGTCGCAGGTTACGAAACTGGATTTTCTTTATCCCTATTTACAAGCTTGTGGCTGTTGTTGTTAAGGGATCAATTCTTTATCTCAATTTATTTTATTATTTATTGCTACAAATTAATGTCTTTTTTTATTTGTACAAAAAGTAATGTCTTTATCACACAAATCACAAATACCTCAAAAAGAAATCTCTAGTCACAAGTATTTTTCTTTTTTGACGTCGAAATCTCTAATCACAAATATATAAAAGAAATTATTTAACTTCATGTTGATTTTCCTTCATTATATCATACAATTTACAAAACATCCGTACGGTGGTATGGTTTCACTTTTGAAAATTGTGTAAGGACTGAACTTGAGTGGTTTATAATGATGCATAGTGTTTCACAGCTCTCTTGAGTCCACGTTATCTTTGGTTTAGACATTATTCGTTATTATTTTTTATGTTTTTTTCACAATACTTGTTTTTGTTTATTTGATGGGATAGCTCATAGATTTTTCTTGTTTTTATTGGAGGGAAAACTTTTATCGTCTCTTCTTTTAACATTTTATTATTAAATATTTGAATTAACCAAAATAGTATTTGAGTAAAATTATAAATAAATAAATATAATTTATAATTTCTTATCTATAAAATTATTACAATAAAAAAGTAATCTAAAGTACACATAAAAATTATTAATAAAATAGAATAATAACATGTCCAAAAAACTTATTTATTATCATTGATTTTCTTGAATTGAATAAAAAAATTAATAGTTTTTAATTTATCAAAAATCAAATCACGCATAATTTATAAAACAAATACATATACGTACTTACAATATATAGAATTGAATACACTTTTGGAGACGAATGAAAAGCTTTAAACTACAACCTAAACATCTAGGAAGAATTCCTTCCATAATAGGTTCCAAAGATCAAAACATGTAGATATATTCGATAGTGTACTTGAGGGCGCTAAAAACATTATTAATGATCGTTTTCTTTCAAAAAAACAATTGAAAATTAAATGGAATTTTTTAATAAAAATTAAAATACAAAAATATTACATGATTAATAATAATAATAATAATAATCAATTGTATTATTATTATTATTATTAAGCAAAATAAAATTTGGAGGGGACTAGGGAAATACTCAACGAGTAAAAAAAAGAAATTTAAAATATCTAACTTCTTATTAAAAATCTCTTCCGAGAAAATCTAATGAGATCAACCAAAGAAGAGGAAAAAAGAGTGCAACAATTGACAATAATAAACACTAAGTCATGGACAAAATCGAAAATTAAGAAGTTCTACTCGATTACATAATAAGCCTCATTTAGCTAATATATATGTGCAATTGTTTCCTTTTGATGAATATGAGTAATTCTAAAGCCACGACCTCTATATATTGAATGCAATTACTCTATCTATTCCTAAGTTGTCATGGAACAATAGAAGAATCACTGAAAACTTGAACGAATATATTATAATAATATTCCACCTATATATTAATCGAACCATTTTTTACTGTCCAGTTAATAGCCAAAATGATGGCCATTAGCTCAGCATGAAGAGTTTTATAGTTCCTAAGTTAGCAGCAAATCCACCCAGGAAGAAACCATAATAATCTCTAAAAAAAGTCCCCCACAAGTAGAACTATCAAAGAACCCCTAAAACCACCATCAATATTACATTTTACCCTAGAGAATGGAGGGGGCTGCCATATATCACTTCTTTAATCATCAAAGCATTTGATATATGACAAAAAATGTTGAATTCTTGAAGAAACCTAAATTCCCGCATAGAAGATCTCATGCATCCCTTAGAAATAATAACTAACTAATAAGCACTTATTTTTATATTATGAATGACTTGTTGCAAATTCATAAGCATATCTTCAAAATAAATCTTGTTCCTACAAAACCAAATACTCCAAAAAGTGTTAATGATGAGCGAAAACACAACATCTTTAGTTTGCATTCCTCGGTCCATGGTACAAGTATTTACTATTGTTACAGGAGAACTAAGATTGACCTTGCAATTGAGAATTCATCAAATCAATTCCAAATATTTATAACAAAAAGCACTCCAAGAAAAGGTGTTGAACATTTTCTAAACTAGCCCACATAGATTGCAATAAGAGACCCATGGAATGCCTCTTTTAGCAAAATTGTCGTAAGTTGTTACGATATTTTGAATGATTATCCAAAGTACCAATAATTTCACAGGTTGACTTGAGCATTATATACATTCTTGAAGGTTAACAAACCAGAAGTAGTATCATTTCATACAATATAATCAGTACTAGGGACAATAGGAATAACAATATATTTAATATCAACAGTAATAGTTGGGTATCTAAACTCAATGTCAATAAGAATGAGCCACTTACCATTATGGATAAAATCAACAACCTTACTTGCAAGAAAAGGGACATCATCATTAGAATTTTGCAAGAAATCATAATCCTTGTACCTAAGCCAATTATCTGACCAGAAGTTAATAGAATCTCAATTACAATTTTCCATATTATCCTAGTGTAAAAGTTATCATACATACTTTTCATTTCATGTCAAATCGAATACGAGATATAGTGTTTAGCTAGTTTACCATGTAGAAAAAAGTATGCCCTTTAAAACCATAGCTCATTGAGAGTTGGAATTAATCATATTCCAACAAAGTCTCAAACAACATGTTTATTAATATTTGTGATACTTCTAATACCAAGCCCTCCTTCTACAAGGGAAGAGCAAATTTTTCTCTAAGAGCAAGTGACCAACTTGTGACCATCAATGGTGTCTATCCAAACAAAGTTTCTAATACAGGCATCTAGATTTTTAATGAAAATTCTAGGCTAGGAATAAATTCTAAAATTGTAAATCAACGTATCATGCACAATTGAGTTGATAAGTTGAATTCTCCCCATCATCGAAAAGAGATAATCCATTTAGATTTACTTTTTGGACTTAATTTTATCAATTATAGGGTAAAGATGACATACTTTTGACTTACCTTTGAATGTAGGAATTCTCAAGTGTCGCGACCTAAAATTTTTAGTGTTTCTCAAATTCAATGGAGTTGTCACAAAAGTTTATTTAAAATAGAAAAAATATTGAGAAACCCTTAAATAATGGTCTTTTAAACTAAATTTTGGGTTCGAGAGTCAATTTTTTGTAAGAAATGTATTAGCACCTTACAACATTCGTTAAAATACACATACAATTAATTGTGCAAAATTAATATTAACTTATATAAATTTATTTATCTTTTTTTTAATGCAAATATAATCTTCTTTTTTAAACTAATCTAGAGATAAGAGTGTATTTAAAATATAAAGGAAAAAATATTTTTTTTTATTATTATATTTGACAAGAGTGCATCTTACTCCTACGTATCTTTTAGTGGAATGGAGAAATTAAAGCTACGTAGTTTGGGGTAGAAAATGTGGATGTGTTGATTATTTTAAAGACAATGTGTTTTGTTGTAGATAAAAAAAAAGTTATTATTACGAAAAAATGAGTTTGTTTGATTTGAATAATCATTTTGAAATATGAGTTTGAGGACTATCAAATTGTATAACTCGTATCTTAATAACTCAAAGATTAAAAATATGTCACATCTAATTTAATCAAATTTAGAAGTTGATTTTGGATTAATTTATAAGTTTTAGAACTATAAAGTTGTACAATTTATGTCCTTACAATTCATAAATTAAAAAGAAGTTGAATCTAATTAACCTTTAATAAAAAATTCTGTTTTGGTTTTTTTGGTTTTGTTTTTGTTATTGGAAGATTTAGAGTTTATTAGAAACTATAAAAAAAAAAAGTTGACTTGTTAAAAATTAAATGCTGAATTATGAAGCTAA
>JBBPBT010000720.1:13476536-13513941 GCA_037974875.1 Cicer bijugum | reverse complement strand
TGATCTTTTAAAGTTTCTTAAGTTTATTTTCTCATCGTCATTTTGTTAATGCTAAAAAAGAGTTTAGATTTAAAAATTATGTACATTTTTTATTTTTAAAATAATTAAGACTATATGGTGATAATGATGAACAAACAGATTTATTATATAAGAGACAAAACACAAAATACCTTAGTCATTTCTCTTTGTTTTTCATTTACGGCTACTTTTTTTATTTTCTTCTTCTTCTTTATATGTGTTTTTTAAGAAAAGATAATACCATAACTCATTCTCAAAAAATCTCTCAGATTGATTTTTGGCCTCGACTTACAGACTAAAGTGGTGAATCTATGTGTTCATTATCTAAAAAGTTTTAAATTTTTTATTGCTGCAACAAAATCAAACAATATTAGATACTTAAATTAGATCAGATTTGTAAAATAATGATTTTTTAAATTTTATAATAATAATTGTAAAATATTTATTAAATATATAATTACTTATTTTTTGAATTATTTTTAATTAGTAGAATAAAATTGGGGTACTACAGTTCCCCTATTTAATTATACTACAGTTGCCCCTATGTAAATATGAATATTATCATTGTAAAAGATAATTAAATAGAATGACCTATATTTTGTCTAAATAAATTATAAAAGTAGATTAATTATTAATGTAAGAGCAGATGAGAATGTGATATGTAATGAAAAACTAAACAAATGACCGGCAAAGATGAAAAATGATCATCTTCAAATTTGTTACTAGTGTGTAGGTTGACAAAAACGTAAATGATCATTTTCAGATTGGTTAGTAGATCAACTTGAATAAAAAAATTATCTTCGAACTAGTTACCGATTCGTAGATCGACAAGAATATAAATGATCATTTCGGATTGGTTACTGATGTATAGAGCAATAAAAATATAAACGATCGTCTTCGAATTGGTTGTCGATATATAGATAAAAAAAAATATAAATGATTGTCTTCAGATTGGTTACAAATGCATAGATAGACAATATAACACAAGGTTATTGAATATAAATAAAGTATAAATATAAAATATGAATTATTCATGTGTTATACATTCTGCTCTTTTTAATTTATTTAATTTCCCGGTCTTTATGATCTTCTACACCCCATGGATCAATGGAAACAAATATCGTTTTCGTACATTTGTGGGACGCTCTTTTTCGAGGCGAAGCAAATTCTATTATTTAAAATAATTACCCTTCTTCCATTTGTTTTACACACTCCTATATCATGAGAATCTATCGAGTTCTCGTAGTATATATTTTTTCAGGCGTCAAAATACTTAAATTATTTTTTATATTTTCACATATTTCAAATTCCAACATTTATTATTATAAAACAACATTTATAAAATGCTAGAACTATCAATCATAAAACTAAATAAATTTAAAAAGACATGTAATGTAAAACACTAAATGGGAACAAAATAATTAAGATAAGAGGTTAAAATGTAGGGATGAATGTGTTTAGCTTTAGTTGGATAACAAATACAAGTCATTCTTATAATTTGGGATTCCTATTGGTGAACTTACAAGCATAATAATTGCCTTAGTTTGAAACACTTTAATTTTGTTTTGTTTTTGTGTTTCCCTAATTTGTGTCTAGACCGATCTTCCAAGTTTTCATTCCATCGGGATGCTCTAATATTTGCCTATGTCACCTTTTCAGGTTTTCAACCTAGCGAATCCATTTTTCAATAATTTTTGGAGAAAGCCTTTTTTCACAACATATGATCCATCATAGTTCGGGATCCATTTTCTACGAGAATCTTTTTTTATGGACAATATTTTCTTAAACATTACGTCCCCTTTCTTGAAACTCTCGAGGACAGACCTTTTTCTCGTAGGATTTTTGAAGTCTTTTTTTTATATAGTTGACCATAACACTGAGTTATCATTCTTTTTTCCTCTATGAGATTCAATTGGTCAAATCGTGATAGAACCCATTTTTCCTATACTAGTTTTGTTTCTGTTAAGATTCTGATCACAAGAATTTCAACTTCAATGGGAAGTATCGCTTTCATTTCATACACCAATAAGAAATGAGATTCCCCTATTAAGGTACAAGTAGAGATTATATAAACATGTTATGCAAAGGGAAACATTTCATGTCAATTCTTATATTTATCTACCATCTTTTGTATGATTTTCTTGATATTATTACTTGTTGCTTCTACAACCCCATTCATTTTCGGGAGATATGACAAAAATCATGGTGTTGAATTTTGATACTATCACACAACTCCATCATTGTTATTCAGATTAGTCACGTTATCAATGATAATCTTATTTGGCAACCCATAGCTACAAATTAATTCTCTTTTGATGAATATGACAACCACACTCCTCGTCACATTGGCATAAGAAGCAGCTTCAACCCATTTTTTGAAATAACCAATAGTTATTAGGATAAAACGGTGCCCATTTGAAGCCTTAGGCTTGATGAGTCTAATAACATTCATCCCCCACATTGAAAATAGTCATGGTGATGTTAAGACATTCAAAGAGGTTGGTGGTACAGGTACTTTATTAGCATAGATTTGACATTTATGACATTTTTTTACATAACTAAAAAAATCACACTCCATAGTCAATCAATAGTAGCTAACCCTTAAGATTCTTCTTTCCATTGTGTAACCATTTGCATGAGTTCCAAAAGAACCTTCATCAACCTCTTGAATGATTTTCTCTAGTTCTGTTTTATCCACACATCTAAGGAGAACCATATCATCAGAGTCTAAACTTGCTTAGTCACACAAACAATTTTTGAAGGTTAACAACATGGTCTTCTTCAATCCAAGACTTTGCAATCATATCGTCCACATAAACCTTTATCTTCTTATGCATCATGTCATGAAACAAAGTTACCACTGCTCTTTGATAGGTTGCCCCAACATTCTTCAATCCAAATGACATCACTTTATAGTAGAAAATTCTCCGTTGTGTGATGAATGTAGTTTTCTCCATATCCTTGGGAACCATCTAGATTTTATTGTACCATGTGTTCAACTATGTTAGTATTTAGCTCAGACATATCCTGATATGACCATGCAAATACGTCCACATAGTCAAATAAAAGTTTAATCAACTGTTTTCGTTCACTTCCTTTCATAGACATACCAATTTTAATTTTTTTTAATCATATTTAGTCCCCAAATTGATCACCTCAATAGATTCTTGGTAGGGATGGATTATCTAAGCTTCTTGTTCCATTAGCCGTTCTAGTTCTAGGGGAGGCTCACAATCGTCTTCACAATTCTCATCAGCATGATTAATTAGTGTTCAAAATTACAAATAAGGGTTTTATCCCTGCTATTTTCAACATATTCATTTTCGACTCGATCAACATTATTTAAATCAAGAAGAAAAAATGAATAAAGATTGTAATTTCAAGAAGAAAAAACAGAAACGATTGGAGAACTCAAAAATGTCTTTATTGATAATAAGTACGAAATGGAAATACACGTGCCCTAATTAGTTATTCTTATAGCCTTGTGGTGAGCAAAAGGAGTAGAAGTATGTAATGACCCAAATTTTTTATCCAAAGCATTACTTAAAAATACTTATTGCTTAGAAAAATTACGACAATTGTTTTTAAAATTATTTAAGTAAGAATACCTAAATTACTATTCATTTAAATAATTAGTAAACCCCAAAACAATATACATACTAATTTATATCATATTTTTACTAAATTCGTCGACGATAAATAAAAACTCCTTCCAAAAAAAGAAGCTTTTATGAGATATTAGAATATCACGTTTTTTTTCAAAATACAAATTGAATATTTTAGTCTTTTTCCTCCTATTAGACAATGCAATCTCAATAAACTTGATTTAACTATAACTTCTTAATTTAATTCCAAACACTTAGTAGTACTTGTATAGTTTTCATACAAAAAGTCGTTTCTAATTAAATAAGTAAAATACAACTTATAACTCTCATTCCCAATATAACCTAATAGAGTGGGGCTTCTCCCAAACTTGAACTTCAAGATTCATTAATCAGTAATAACTGCAACTTCGCAAACGCAAGACCAATCATGTCAAACACAAACAACGTATTAGGTGAATTTTAAAATCATATTGATAGTAAAATATAAGTAAAAAGAACACGCAAATGATCAACACAGAGTCGTAACAACCACATCTCAATATATCAAAACATTCAAGGAAATAATCGCATTATAGAGTCAAAACTACTTAAGGAAAATCAATATCTCATTATAACATTGAATCATCTAACATAAATTATTATCACATTAGATACACATTGACCACAACAAAACAATCACAAAATGGTGCAATGCTATGCATGCCTGTAATTATATGATCCAGACATAATATCTGCCACTAAGACAACTTCCACACAAAAAATCATTCATACCAATGGGGAAAAATAAATTTATCACAAAGGCAACTTACACGAAGATGCATATGCAATGACATAATGGTGCATTACCAAAATAAAATATTTCCACACATCCCACTAAGATACATATGTCATGACATGATGATATGTATTATCAAAATCAAATATTCTCACACAACCCACTAAGATTAGGTCAAATGATCCAAAAATAACTTGTATGAGACGAAACCATCACCTTATTCAAATATCACTAACATGATACATCACAGGTTCTTATCACAAAAATCAAATAGTCATAAACAACCATCATAAAAATCAAAACTTGCATCCCACATATCAGGAAGATCATATACTCATAAGCAATTATAACAAAGATCAAAGCTTGCACTACACATATCAAGAAATTATATATTCATAAAAGTATCATAAAAATCAAAACTTTAATTTGTTACAGCATAAAAATTTAAACTTTCATCACATACATATAGGAATTAAAACCTTCATATATGTCACATATAAATTCAAATTTTATCACATATATCATAAATGAGACTTTCAACACATTAAAAATAAAAGTTAAACTTTCTTCACATATACCACATAGTTGCATAATTTAAATTAGACAGCAACCTAATAAAAGTTTATAATCCATACTTTAATCCTAAAAACCATAATTAGTCATATTAATTCAATTATTACTAAATAGGGCTACCGCCGTGCATAGTGAACCCCACATGAAATATTGGGAAATACGATCTTTATGTTCATCTCACATTATAATATACTCATGAAATCAAACACTCTCTCACCCTTTACCTTATTTCGACGTTTTTACACTCGAACATGAGTTCGCAACAAAAACCTTTGTTATTTGATTCATTGTCCTTCAGTCGATCTAACTCGACAATTTATGGGTAAACGTCAAAAATAAATTATTAAAACACACTCTAAAATTTTCAATTTCAAAATTGAGTTGAATTAACTTACCCCAAATTAGAAAATAATATGTGGACAATATAACCACTGTTTACACGGTCGTTTTGGTGTTGGTTTCACTCAAATCAGACTTACGATGAAGAAGATCACGATGCAAAATAAGGAATTCCATAAACGGAGAAGTCGGATATTTTAGAGAGAAATTGGAATGGTTAAAAATATGGAGACAAAAAAATGTGTTTAATTGACTAGCTAAATGAATGAAACAACATACTGAAATTTGAACGTAAACGGAGAAAGTCACTAGAACAATTATCGATCACTGGTGTCAAATGATAATCCTACTTTATTGTTTCTTATTCCAGTACAGCTCATAGTATTTCTCCCTTTCCTTCCTTATATATATTTTTTATTTAATTAAGTTTTACTTGCATATGAGCCTAACCCATAAAACACATTTTACTCCTATTATAATAAAACCAACAATTACCAAAATTATTTTTTTTAAATAGCTTCATTACTAAAGTATTATTAATATTTCAAAACTAATATTTATAAAAGCTAATTAAAGTAATTACTATTTTAAAATACATTAATAATAAAAACTTGTTAGACATAAGTCCGTTTTTGATATTATTAACAAAATACGTCATGTGATAAATCTAACATTTTGAACTGAGAAAAATTTCAGGAACAACAACTCAACCCTACAAACTTGAGACAATAGCTTGGAACTCAAGGAATCAACAAAAGTTGAAGATTGACTAAGCAAATCGATTAGTTAAATTGATTTTGTAATAGGGTTGTATAAAAATGCGAACTCAGTGATTAAGCAATCGATTAGGCAAATCGATTTGCACATTTATTGAAAATTAAGTGTGCAAGTCAGTAGCATGCCATTTTACAGGTTAATCGATTTGGCAAATCGATTGTCCAAATCACAAGACTGTTTTGATTGTTTAAATCGATTAGACAAATCGATTGGCCATCTTATTGAAAATAATTGTGCAAGTCAGTGGCATACTGTTTTGTAGGCTAATCGATTTGGCAAATCGATTGTTCCAATCATAAGTATAAACTGAGTGTTCACATCGATTGAGACAATCGATTTGTGAAAGTTACAAGGCCAAGTCAGTTATTCCATAATCGATTAGGAACATCGATTTCATAAAATAAATTTCAAAATGAACTTGGTCTGTAAACACACATCGATTGGCACAATCCATTGAACCATTTTCTTTTGTAATAAGTTTGGCATCAATCGATGTGGTAAATCGATTGAATGAACCAACAGATGAACTGTTCTTCAGACATAAGTGCAAAATCGATTGGGCACATCGATTAACATGATTTAAGCTCTCTTTGATTAGCCAAAAGCGATTAGGCAAATCGATTGGTTGAAAACCACTGAGTCCCAGTGACCAGTGAAATCGATTAGCCAAATCGATTGGTACAAAAGTTTTAGTAACAGAGGTGACTTAGCATTTGTTAAATCGATTATGCAAATCGATTCAAATATGAATCGTTATTCAAGTCTGAAGAATGCATTAAAATAATCGATTGAGAAAATCGATTCGTTTGTGTAGTTTCAAGATTCAAGAACAACAAGATTCACGAAATCGATTTGGTAAATCGGTTGAGCATGCTTTATAACTTTAATGAATCGATTGGGCTAATCGATTCATCTGTTGTTTTCTCTGAAACTATATAAATTATTTTCATGAACTTCTTCTCAGAATATACAACAAGACAACAACTTCTAAATTCTTAGAATATACAACAAGACAACAACTTCTAACATTCTCAGAATATACACACACTTTTTGATAACACTTTCTCACATTTGAAATTACTTTGAACACATCTATTTCAGCCATGAACATTCATCACTTAGAGATCATCAACAGCTGACAAAGATTGCAAAGAGAAAGACCACTTTTGAGAAGAAGACAGATTATGAAATCTTGTATATTTCTGTTTTAGACATTCTGTAAACAAATTCTGTAATCAAATAACATTGAGAAATCCAGTTGTAACTGGTGGTGATCTTCTGTGTTGAGGGCTATCATCAAGAAGACACTAGACTGCAATCTTGGAAGAGTTTGTGGGAGACAAACTCTGGGATTCAGGGAGATAAGAATAGAATAGAGAGAATAGTTTAAGATTAATAGGCGAGGAGCTGGAACATCTGTAAACTGATTCTACTACTTTCTATTGGAAAAGGCTAAGATCGGATTTGATCTTAGGACTGGACGTAGGCCGATTACAAACGGCTGAACCAGTATAAAAATCTGCGTGCACTTTTCTTTCCCTTATCTCGTTTAAATTTCTGCAATGGTTATTTGTTTGATATTGATTGTATGCTTTATTAATATTTTGTGTTAATTGACATTACATGAATAGTTATCTTAGCATGATTGTATGTAAATCATTATCTTGAATAAAAAATGTTTTTGCTGCACTTCTCCATTTAAACAATAATTGGTATTGTTGATTTTCATTAGGATTGATTCTTTGGGACCTTGATTAATCTTTGTGTAACAAATTTTGAATTTGGTAATTTGTTTAGAGCATTGTTAGAATAGGCATTATTCTGCATAATTCCTGTAAAACTGAGGTCACACATCTAACAAAACTCTCATATTCACAATAGTGACTACAATTGTTACTTTATAGAATAGTCACATAAAAATACTACCATCTTTATAGAATAGCCAAAATGATAAAATAAATATCTATAACATCAAAAATTTATATTTATTACTAAATCACAATAAATACGTACAAAACCATGATATCATAGCAAATATATAAAAATAAAGAAATTTATCACAATATTACTAATAGCTTAAGACAATTATTTATAAAACAAATAATTAAAATAGGAAATTGTCTTAAATAATTAAAATATAACTATGCATACCTTTATCATTTAGTCAAACACATGCCAAAATATCACCACAAATCTCTAATGCAAATATACATATAAACTCACTCAAAAGCTTATTCTCTAAAATACTTTTTCTAAAATATCATTATATTTCTAGAAAAAAAAATAAATAACTAAGCATGATAATTATAATTTATATTACTCATTAAATGAAATATACATACGATTATCAAACCATAAGAAACTCAGACATATAAGAAGAAATAATCATAAAATTAATCAACATATAATCTAAAATAAATTTAAAATAAAATAAATTTCTTTAAAATCCTATTTAATTAATAAAATAGTCGATTATAAAACATGGGATGTTACAAAATACATAATTACTTTGTACATGAATTAACAAACACGGGAAACTCGATGATCTTCAAATTGTCGAGACTAGTGTTTGGAAGACAAGAGTACACTAGTTTAAGGGTATCATCATCAACATGATCTTCTACTGCAACATCCACCTGGTCAGCATATATTTTTCCAGCACTTTGAAAGGTTTGAAGAATATCACAAATGGGAATGTTTTGTGAATTCGGTGCCCAGTTTTTCAAACAAGTCATCCTATTTAACTTTTTTTCTTTTACAACCATTTCCTTATCATCTTTGGTAGGTACATATCCCAACACATACCTATCGTTCTTTACTGGTAGTTCTAACAATTTCCCCAATTTAATAAAATCACCTTGTTCCAACATGGCTTCGGTAGACTTCAATGATGTGGTATACAATATTGGTTCCTTTAAGCAATACCCTTCACCCGTGAGGACAACATTTGCAATTTCTAACGCTTGAAAGGAAGTCTCTATGGCTTCCACTATGTCTTTGGTGTAGCCCATAGAAGATAGATGGCTCACTATCATATCTTATTTCCCAAATATTATTACCAGGTTATTGTTCACTATACACTTTAGCCTTTGATGGAGAGTGGATGTCACTTATCCAGTAGCATGATTCCACAGTCTCCCTAAAAGGAAATTGTACATCGATTTATAATCTATCACTTAGAAGGTTATTCCAAAGTCATGGGGTTCGATTAGAAATTATAGGTCAATCTCACTGATAAGTTGTCTCTTTGTTCCATAAAATGCTTTCACCACCATAGCATTAAGCTTCATACAGACTCCATCAGCAAATAGTTTTGAGAGTGTTGATTTTGGCATGACATTCAATGAAGAACCATTAACAACTAGCACCTATGCGAGAATATGATCATGACATTACACATAGATGTGTAGGTGCTTTATTGTGCCATGTCCCCCTCAGTTCATAATTCGCCATCGCTAAAACTCAAACAACTACTAATAGTGATGCTACCGACAACTCCATCAAACTTGTCGACAATGATATCATGGATAATATGGGCCTCGTTTAAAACTTTCATCAATTATCTTCTATGTGCTTCAGAGTTCAATAACAAGGAATGAATCGATATCTTGGAAAGGGGTTTGATTTAGTTGATCCACCACCTATATTCACTTTGCTTGATAAACTTCAAAAATTCATTCGCTTCTTCTTTAGATGTCGTCTTTTTGCAAGTCTCTAGTCCTTTTGTAGCATGATTCAGAGCTTATTTCCCTTTTTCTAGGTTGTTCAGGGGTGTAGACTGGACCACTTTGAGTGATCCCACCAATCCCTAAAATATTGGTGACATCAGTTTCTTTAAGTCCAAAGCTATCACTTGATTAATGATTGGCCAAATGGGATGTAGCATGACGTCATAATTCTACGGTACCACCTTGTTACTTTCATAAAGAAAAGGGTTGATGCTTGGACAATAATTGGATTTGGCCTACTTGGAGTTGGCTTAAGATCCTTTTTTCTATAGAGGATTTCTATAAGACCCGTTATTATTTGTCTAGAATATGATAATTTGACCCATACACCTTGATAAAACAGAGGTAATTAACAATAAATAATAAATTAGAATCCCCATCATAACTGAAAACTACATACATAAATATAGTTTACAACTTGTTTAGTAAATTCATAAAATATTACATCTTGAAAACAAACTAGGATTGTCTGATTACATCATAAAACAAAACATCAAATTCTAATTCCACGAGTTTGGAACTGATCTTGTAATGTTAGTTTCATGTCTCATGTTCCTCCAGTTGCTAAATAAAAAATAATAATTGAGCTGAGATAAAACATCTCAGTGAGCTCTATAAATAAAAGGAAGAAAAACAGTCTCAAAGAGTTTCTTTCATAAAAGTGTATAAAACATGAAAAAAATAATTATACATTTCAAGAAGAAAAAATTATATATATATATATTATTCTAAACAACATATGCGTGACCTCGAATCTTTTCCGTTGGAATAAAGAAAAAGTCGCCCAATATCTTAGTGTGGGTCACCAAGATATTGAGTCTTGATTGGTAAAGGTGGTCTTGCCAAACCCCAATCAGCGTCCTGATTGTTCTCCTTTACTTGTTATTCCATGTCTGGAATAACCTAAATGTCCCACCGTGAATAAAGTCATGCATGATCTGATTAATGATATTGTACAAAACTTAAAATGTTTTGTATAAAATGCCCTTATTATGTCATATATAAAATGCATCATTCATCCATAACAATTATAAATAACTTTAGGCGATATACTAAACTCATAATAATTTAATCATAAGTTCTTAATTCAAAACAAAAATCCTAGGTAGAAAATATAAACAACATTCGATTCATGAAAAATAGTAACAACATCAAAGTCATGAAAAATAGTAAACATATAAAAGTCATGAAATTAATAACATAAAAGTCATGAAAAAAAATCATTTGGATGTATTTTTAAAAACACCTCTATCCAAAAATTCCATTTCATCACACTCTAATTCTTCTAACCCGTAATAATCCACAACAATTTATTTAAAAATTTCAACGCATAAAATCCTCGTACTAAAAGAAATTAATGTAACATAACACAATTTCACAAACACATAAAAGGCAACAATAGTAACGAGCATAAATCGTGCTCGAAAAGCATAATCACCTTAAATCTAATTATGCACGTGTAATTAAATTTTTCCTAATATAAAATTTATTCACAAACATCATCACCATAAACAACAGTCTGCACGTCTGACTTATTTTCAATGAAATCCCTATGGGTTAATATGCGAATTGTTTTCTTCCATTCTATTTTTTTTCAAACAACTTTAGAAAATTAAATCCCTAATCATAAAAAATAAAAAAATAAAAAATTTTAATAAAAAGAACTCACTGTTTGTGACAAGGAAGAAGATGATGTTCTGATTAAATTGGTTGCTAAGCTCCCCTTTTTCTTGAATTGCCACTTTGACTCAAGTTCTTCATTTTTGGGTTATTATCCTTTGTTGTTGAAGTTGATTAATTACAAATTGAGACATGCAAGGTTTAAAAATGAGTTTAAGGAGCTTTATCAAGCTTTTAGGTTTACTAATTTGAAAAAAAAAAAAAGGAAAATGAGAGATTGAAGATTAGGAGGATGAGGGAGTTGGTTCACAGTAACGAGAGAAGAAGAAGGAACAGAAGAATGTGTTTTCTGTAAAAACAATGATACATAAGATGTATAGTGGAAATTATGTCATAGCCCTTCATTTGTCCTAATATTACAATAATGCCTTTTTTTTATTAAACAAATAAACTAATTATTTTATTGTTAAAATTAACAATTTTAATCATTAACTTCTATACTTAACAAAATAGTTAGGTTGTTACATCCTCCACCACTTAAAAAAAATTTGCCCTCAAAATTTAGAGGATTACCTATTGAAAAAGGTAAGCATACTCCTTTTGCATGTCTGTCTCTGCTTCCCATGTTGCTTCTTCTATAGAAGATCCTTCCCAACCAACCTTCACTAGGGGAATTTCTTTGTTTCTTAATGCTTTTACACTTCTGTCTATAATTTGGAATGGCATTGGGTCATAAGTAAGGTTTGACTTTAGTTGGACAGACTCATGACTCAAAATTTGGTGAGGATTAGAAATGTTTTTCTTTAATTGGGAGACGTGATTGTAGATTGGATAGTTTAGGTGGCAAGGCTATTATGTATCTCGAGGGACCAATCCTCTGCAATATTTGAAAGGGTCCAACAAAACGAGGGTTTAGATTCTTGACCTTTAGCACTCTTCCAATGCCAATAGTGGGTGTAACTCTCAAAAAAACATGATCTCCCTCCTCAAAATCCAAAGGCCTTCTTCTGATATCAACATAGCTCTTTTGCCTGCTTTGGGATATCTTTAGTTTATCCTTAATTACCTTAATCTTTTTAGTGGTCTCTTGGATAACTTTAGGACCTAAGATCCCTTTGTCCCCTACTTATGACCAACATAACGGTGTCCCACATTTTCTTCCATACAAAACCTCATAAGGTGCCATGCCAATGTTGGCATGGTAACTGTTCTTGTTGGAAAGCTCTACCAAAGGCAAGTGTGTATCCCTGTTTCCTCCTTCCTCTAAAACCCTCACAAATTTGTGACCGAAAAAGCCCTCACAAAGGTTAAAATTAAAATTGGTCATCTTTTGTGGCTGAAAAAGCCCTCACAAATTTTTAAATATTTAACTGGATTTTGTGGCTGCCTAAGCCCTCACAAAATCACAATGTTGTGATTTTGTGAGGGCTTAGGCAGCCACAAAATCCAATTAATTATTTAGGGATTTTGTGAGGGCTTTTACAGCCACAAAAATGAATTTTCTGAGGGCCAGATCCGTCACAAATTTGCTGATGTGACCAGGGAATTTGTGGCGGCCTATGCCGCCACAAAGGAATGGGGACGTGGCATTACTGGCTGCAAAGGCCGCTACAAAAGGCGCCCAAATCCAGCTGGATTTTCTGGCCGCTCAGGCCGTCACAACTGGAAAGAGACGTTGGAATTACTGGCGGCAAAGGCCACCACAAATTCCTTTGTATCCGTTGGAGATTCTGACGGGCAAGGCCGCCACAAAAGGAATGAGCCGTTGGCTTTTGTGACGGGCAAGGCCGCCACAAATTCCCAATGCAAATACTATATATACTCTCCCATCTTCCCACTTCATTTTCACAATACAACTTCTCTCTAAACCTTATACCTTACTATTCTCTCCTCCTTCTCTCTACAAATTACTCATCATATAAATTTTGTAAGTTTAATTTTATATTATGTATGTAATTAATTTATATTATATATGTAATTTATATTATATATGTAATTAATTTATAATTTTATTTTTTAATATGATATAACTAATTAATGTTATTGATTTTTATTTTTATAGTGCTTGTTAATTATTTCGAAGACTTGCAAGCATCGTACGTGAGTGGAAGCTTGAAGTCAGACGCTACTCGACATTCAAGTTAGTATTTTATATATTTTAAATTTAGATTAGTATATATATATTTATATATATATATATATATATATGTTATTTTTAAAATATAGATTAGTAATATATATATATATATTTAGATTAGTTTTATATATTTATTTTTAAAAAAATAGTAATGATGTTGTTTACATATTAATATATGATAAATTAAAGTTTCAAACCACACGGTTTAAATATATTGGTTTTAATATAATTGTTATTTAAAAAAATATTATTAAAATTGATGATATTATTATTTTTTGTTTTAAATAAGTCTTGATTAGTAGTGTTGATTTTTAAAAAAACATCATTTAAAATTTTATATAGGTTTGTATAATGATATAGTCTTGATTAATAATTTATTATATTGTTTGAAAATTAATTAATATATAATCCCCTAATTAATTGACATATATATCAAAGTGATTGATTTTTAAAAAACATTATTAAAATTTATCATATTAATTATTATTTTTTGTTATAAGTATTAATATGTTATTATATTATTTATAATTTATTATATTGTTGGCAAATTAATATATATATATATATAATGTTTATTTAATTATTATTTTTTTGTTAGTATTGATATATTTTGATAGTATTGATATATATTTTATTATTGTATTTGGTATATATTTTATTATTGTATTGATAATAATATATTATATTGTGTACAAATGCATGCTCCCCTAATTGACATATAAATATGTCAAAATTTATATTAATGCTTTTGAAAAATAAAGCAATTAATATATAAAATATCGATATATATATATATATATATATATATATATATATATATATATATATATATATATATATATATATATATATAGCAACTATGGATTTAGACCGTAGTTGGATGTACGATAGGAATTTTCCCGGAAGAAATGGTCTTAAACAACGTTTTGCTAACAAGGTCGAAGAGTTTCTCAATTTTGCGAGAGTGCAAAAAATTGTCCAAGATGAAGGGGGAATGAGATGTCCATGTTGTTTATGTCGATGTAGATGGTTTAAAAGTGAAGATGAAATAAGAGTGCATTTGTATGCAGATGGATTTATGCCTAACTACTGGATTTGGACTAATCATGGCGAAGAATCTCCGGTCGCGCCTAATACTAGTACATATTTGGAGAATTATAACATAGGTCCTTCAAGTAGTACTAACATGTTAGGTATAGATTATTATAACCATCAACACTTTGAGGCGATGAATGATATGATCTCGGATGCTGTTGGGGTTAATTTGTCATTCAATGAAGATCAATATGATGATACCGATGGACTTCCCAATGAAGAAGCTCAGAGATTTTATGGTCTTTTGAAAGAGACAAATAAACCATTGTTTGAAGGTTCTTCAAACTCAAAGTTATCAGTGTGTATTAGACTGTTAGGTCTAAAGTCTCAATTTCATGTTCCTGATTTAGCTTTGGATTTGATGACTAAAATGATGCTAGACGCAACACCTGTGAGAGATGGTTTGCCACAAAGTTATTACGATGCGAAACGGTTAGCGTCAAAGTTAGGATTAGGTGTCAAGAGGATTGATTGTTGTGTTAAAGGCTGCATGTTGTATTATGACAATGAATTTGGTATGAATGATGCAAACTTAGTTGAATGCAAGTTTTGTCAAGAACCAATGTATCACCAAAGGAATAACTCAAGGGTAAGTAGGGGAAAATCAATTCCAAGGAAAGCAATGTTTTACCTCCCTATTGTATCAAGATTGCAAAGACTGTTTGCATCAATACAAACTGCAGGAAAGATGACGTGGTATTATGAGAATAGAAGAAATTCAGGCGAGTTGCGACATCCTTCTGATGGTCAGGCATGGAAACACTTTGATCAAATACATCCTGATTTTGCGTCAGATCCACGCAATGTAAGACTTGGATTATCCTCAGATGGATTTACGCCTTACATACAAGCATCGTCTACTCCTTATTCTTGTTGGCCGGTTATTGTTACTCCTTACAATCTTCCTCCTGATATGTGTATGTCTAAACCATATATGTTCTTAGTTGCTGTGATACCAGGTCCTTCTAATCCTACAACTGGTATTGATATTTATTTACAACCTTTGATTGACGATTTGAAGAGGTTGTGGAATGGTGTCTTGACATATGATATTGCTCGGAGAGAAAATTTTATGATGAGAGCTGCATTGATGTGGACCATTAATGATTTCCCCGCTTATGGGATGTTGTTAGGATGGGGCACCCATGGTAAACTAGCTTGTCCTATTTGTATGGAAGATACGAAAGCATTTACCTTAAAATTTGGTGGGAAGGCATCGTGGTTTGACTCGCATCGTAGGTTTTTACCTGCTGATCATGCATTTAGAAGGAGCAAAGCTGCATTTATGAAGGGATATGCAGAAAATCTAGGACCCCCGATGAAATTGACATCAGAACAAGTTTGGAATAAAGTAAAAGATATGCCAAAGGTACATGTTATTAATGGTGTGGCTTGTAAACCACAAGGTTACGGACAATGGCATAATTGGACAAAAAGATGTATATTTTGGGATCTACCGTATTGGAAAGATAATCTTTTGAGACATAATCTCGATGTTATGCATATTGAGAAAAATTTCTTTGACAACATCTTTAATACTGTGATGAATGTGAAAGGGAAAACAAAAGATAATGACAAAGCTAGAAAAGACATAGGTATATATTGCAGACGACCAGACTTGTTGTTGGTCGAACAAAACGGCAAGATCCTAAAACCTCGTGCGAATTACACTTTATCTAATGATGAAGCCAAATCTGTTTATCGTTGGATCAAAGAGCTGAAGACGCTTGACGATTATTGTTCGAATTTGGCAAGATGTGCTGATGTGGAAAATGGGAGGATGCATGGGATGAAAAGTCATGATTGTCATATATTCTTAGAGTGTTTACTTCCTATTGCCTTTAGTGCTTTACCGACACATGTATTGAACCCACTTATTGAAGTGAGTCAATATTTCAAGAATTTGTGTTCTTCAACACTCATTGACAAAGATCTGATCAAGATGGAAAATGACATTCCGATAATTCTATGTAAGTTGGAGAAAGTATTTCCTCCTGGGTTTTTTGATTCGATGGAGCATCTCTCAGTGCATCTTGCAAGTGAAGCTAGGCTTGGTGGACCAGTTCAGTATAGATGGATGTATCCATTTGAAAGGTGATATATATATACACATCTCTTTAATTAATTTCAATATACTTCAACTTATATACATATCTTTGTAATATTATAGGTTCATGGGTTATTCAAAACGGTCGGTGAAAAACAAAGCTAGAGTTGAGGGATCAATTTGTTCATCTTACCTACACCGTGAAACAACACACTTTTGTTCTCATTATTTCAACAATGAAACATTGTCACCAGTTAACGGAAGAAACGCTACTGATAGCGTTATACGTCATCCACATGCTTTATCAGTTTTTTGCTTGTCTGGTCATCATGCTGGTAGGGATTTTCCGATTTTCTGGCCAAGCGACAAAGTATTTAATGCGGCACATGTTCACGTTTTGATTAACTGCACTGAAGTTAAACCATACATTGAGTACGTATGAAATTCCTCTTCGATCTTATTAAATAATTATATTTTATTATATGATTAAATTGATATTCACCATATATATATATGGTCATCGATCAGGGCATTTTTAAATACGGGACAATCATCTGATGATATACATTCTAATTTCCCATCATGGTTTCAACAACAAGTGCATCTGGAAGAACCAACTCCTATCAACATCCACTTAAGGCACTTATCTATGGGCCCGAGTAGAAGTTTCAAAGAATGGCACACCTATTACATCAATGGATACAAATTTCACACTGAATCTTGGACTGAAGGAAAAGAAACAATTAACAGTGGGGTTTGTATGAAGAGTGTCTCTGATAGTGGTGTAGTAGAAGATTTCTATGGCATAATTGAGCATATTTATGAAATTGACTACACGTTCCTAGATTATGCGAAAAAAGTGGTGTTGTTTTACTGTAAGTGGTTTGATCCATCTAGCAGAGGAACTAAAATCAATTTCATATCCAATACTGTAGACATTCGAATGAGCAAAAGATATCCACGGTTTGATCCATTTGCCATGGCCCATAATGCAAGACAAGTGTATTATGTTCCTTATCCATCAACTGTCAGAAGCAAGCAAGGTTGGTGTGCTGCAATCAAAACAAGACCAACGAGTGGAATAGAAGAAGTTGAAGCAGGTCAAAATGATGAAGTTGCATTTCAAATGGATGAAATGTCAAATTTGGATCATGTGATTGGAGATGAGACTATTAGTCAACTTTGTCATGAGTCACACATTGGAGAAGAAGTTGATGAACAAGAAATAGATGAATTAGAGAACGATGAAGCCAATATTGACTTAAATCACTCATCAAATGAATATACTGATGATGAAGATGACCAAGACGAAGACAATTAATTAATTAGGCATTATATATATATATATATATATATATATATAATTTGTATGGATA
Organism: Cicer bijugum; assembly: GCA_037974875.1. Lineage (NCBI taxonomy): Eukaryota > Viridiplantae > Streptophyta > Magnoliopsida > Fabales > Fabaceae > Cicer > Cicer bijugum. The sequence continues at coordinate 13,495,851 of JBBPBT010000720.1, read as the reverse complement.
TCGATATTTATGTATATTTCATTATTATATATATGTATGGATATATCACTATTTATATATATATATATATATATATATATATATATATATTTCTTTATTTATTTATTTCTTTAATTAGTTCTTTATGTATAAAATTTATTTATTTATTTCTGCATTTATGTATATTTCTTTATTTCTTTATTATTTACATATAATTAATCTTATGTTAATTGTACATACACACATATATTATATTATATATGTGTATGGATATGGATGTATATATATATATAGAGACATGGCTTCAGTGGGAGTAGGAGGATCAGGAGGTTCAGGAGGATCAGGAGGACCAGGAACGGCGGCAATACATGGAATATCCAGAACATCACGTGGTATGAAAAAAGTTGAGAGACCACGTGTTGTTAATGACCCATCTCTCATGCCGATGCCGACCATTGGTACTAGTGGTGGAGCTATTCCTGTATATCCGGAGGTCCCAGTAGAGCCTTATACGTTAGATGAAATAATGGAACCCGGATGTGTTGATTGCTACAACCGCATTGTCATAATTCCAGAAGGAGATGGGTATGTAAACTATGATTGTTAAATATTTTATTATTGCATTTCATGTTACATTATTTTATTAATTAATTTTTATATTTAATTTGCATGTAAATTATGAAGATATCTTCCTTTTAAACCATCTGCAAAGGCAATTGCTGAAGTGATACAAGAGAAATACAAAAAGCCATGGTTGTCTTGGGGTGAGATTAAAGAGGATAAGACACCTCAATTTAGGGAAGTTGATCAGTTTCTACATTGCTTCAAAGTAAGTGATTACATTATTTTATTTAAGTACTAATTAATTAATTATATATACGTACATTTGATTGTTTAATTGAATTATATTTTTAATATTTTTTAAATTTAAACAAACAACAGACTAAATGTACTTGGAAAAGAGAGCATGATGTCGCAGTTATGGCTTCATTTGACCATCGCTTTTCAAAGCGTCTCTCATCTATGTTGTCTTACGCACGTAATAAGGGCGAAGAAAAACGACCTAATTGGATTGGTGAAAATGTTTGGACTGCTTTGTGAAGTAAGTGGAACACAGATGCTTACAAACAGAAGAGAGAAAAAGCAAAGATTAATAGAGCATCTGAGAGGGGTACTAGTACTCATAAGGGAGGTTCCATGTCTGCTGGAGAAATTAAATATTATATGGTAATTAATTATTTATTTATAATATATATATATATATATATATCTATTAATTTTTATTCAATTAATCATCACATTTCACCATAAACTTGACATTATTTTAATATATATTTTAGGAAAAGCAACTCGGAAGGGAGGTCACTCAAGCTGAGATACATCGCTATCTTCATGTTAATCCTCAAACAAATGAGTATACTGATTCGTTATCAAAAACGATTCAGGTAATTATTATATATTGATAATTATATTTACATCTTTAAATTATTATATATTACTTATTAACTAATTAAATTTTTAATTTTTTGATTTTTAATTTAGGAACAACTTGAACATGTCATGAAAGAATGGGATGATCATCAAGCTAGTCTTCCTCCTGCTATGCGAGCTACTCCAGATCAGCGGAAACAATATGAGACCGCAAGTTTTATGAACATCAGTGGTGGCAAGTACAAAGGGCGTGTGCTGGGAGCCGGTACTTTATCATCAACCTTTGTGAAAGGTCCAACCGGCTATATTCAGACTGAGACGTCTTCTTCTTATGCTAGTACGGATCGATCTCATCGTCCGGTGCCGATAGATAATCTTGATCAGTTAAAGGAGCAATGGGCAAGTGAGCAAGAAGAAAGGACACAGCAGCTGATACAAGCCGCGATTGATAAATTGAATGAGGAATGGAAACAGAGGTTTCAAGAGCAGCAGCAGCAGTTTCAGCAGCAACAACAATTTCAACAACAACAATTTTCATTTCCTCCTGTCTTTCATCAGCAGTTCCCGCCTCGGCCTCAGTACTTGCAGCAACAACCAATTTTCCAGCAGCAACAGAGTTATTCCCAATACTCCCAGCAGCATCAACCGCCTCCAACGTTTCAGCAACAGGATCCTTCGAACTCTGCCTTCCAGCAACAACAGCCGCCAATGTTTCAGCAACATCAATATTTTCATAATTATCAGTATGCTCCATCATCTTCACATCAACTTCCTCAACCTCAACCAGATCATCAAACTGCATACCGACCGACTATGCCAACAGCTAGGTTGATCAGACCAGATTTAAATCAACCTCATCCAGCTAGGGCTCCTCCTTCGACTACTGGTGGTGCCATTAAAGATGAAATTCAATTTCAAAGCATGATGTCTCCTCCAACACAAATGCATAATACTTTTGAAGGACTTCTTTCGTCGGGTATGAATGCAGGAAATAATGATGGTGGGAGTGGAGCTGATCAGACGAATTATTATGATGATTGATGTGATCATTTGAAGAATTTCATAATTTATTTTTGGGTTGTATGACATTATTAATGTGTGTTTAATTAATTTCCACTTTGTAAGACATTATTTGTTAATTTTGGGTTTGTAAGACATTAATTGATAATTTTGGAATGCATGTTTTATTTGATTTTATCATGATTGCTATAGCTAGCTTTAATTATTATTAATATTATGTTTTTATATACAATATTTATTTTAATTTTAATATTTAATATTTATTTTTAATATTTAATTTTTAATATTTAATAATTAATATTTAATATTTAATATTTAATATTATTTAAAATTTAATTTAATTTTAATTTAAATTATAATTTCTTTATAATTTACATTAATTTAAATTAATTTTTAATTATAATTATTAATTTAAATATTTTATTATTAATAATTTAAATATATTTTAATTAATTTAAATATTTTATAATTAATATTTTATTATTTAAATAATTTAATTATTAGTCTTTCAAATTTAATTTAATTATAATTTTAATTTTAATATTAATTTATAAATATATTAATTATATTAATTATAATTATAATTATATTAATTTATTATATATAATATTAATTATATTAATTATATTCAATACAAATATATTAATTATAATTACTGAAATAAAATAAAAATTAATTTATATTTTACGTTGGCATTTGTGGCGGCCAAAAGCCCTCACAAATGTCCAGTCAGCAAGATTTTGTGGCGGCCAAAAGCCCTCACAAAGGTCCAGTCAGCAAGATTTTGTGGCGGCCAAAAGCCCTCACAAAATCCAGTCAGCATGATTTTGTGGCGGCCAAAAGCCCTCACAAAATCCAGTCAGCCTGTCTTTTGTGGCGGCCTATGCCCTCACAAAATCCAGTCAGCCTGTCTTTTGTGGCTGCAAAAGCCCTCACAAAATCCAACCTGTTTCAGCACTTTGTGGCTGCAAAAGCCCTCACAAAATTTTGTGACCAGCTTATTTGTGGCTGTCAAAAGCCCTCACAAAAGCCACCTTTGTGGCTGTTTTTCCCCCTTTGTGAGGGCTTTTGGCCCTCACAAAATCCTATTATTCTTGTTGTGCTAGCACAGGGGCAATGGTTAACTTGGTCTTAAGAGTCTGAAAACGCTTTTCACATTTTTTATCTCACATAAAAGGTTGGTCCTTCCTAGTCAGTCTGATCAAAGGCTGGGCAATTTAGGAGAATTTCCTAATGAATCTTCTATAATATCCCGCCAGTCTTAAGAAACTCTTAACCTCTGTCACATTCCTATGATGTTCCCATTTCAGCACTGCATCTACTTTGGAGGGATCCACTACCACTCCTTTCTTATTGATCACATGGCCTAGAAACTTGACTTCTGACATCCAAAACTCACATTTTCTTGGTTTGGCATAAAGTTTTCTATCCCTAAGTACTTGCAACACTATTTAAAGATGACTTGCATGTTCTTCTGGGTTCTTAGAGTATATTAGTATATCATCTATAAATATTATCACAAACTTATCTAAGTATGGCTTAAAAATTCTATTCATGTAATCCATAAACACAACTGGGGCATTGGTTACACCAAAAGGCATAACCTAAAATTCACAGTGCCCATACCTAGTTCTAAAGGCTGTTTTTGGTACATCCCTTGATTTTATTCTGATTTGGTGGTACCCTGATCTCAAGTCAATTTTGGAGAACACAATAGCTCCCCCTAATTGATCTAAAAGGTCGTCAATTTTGGGCAGAGGGTACTTATTCTTGATGGTCATTTTATTCAATTTTCTATAATCTATGCATAACCTCATACTACAATCCTTCTTCTTTACCAAGAGCACAAGAGAGAATGTGTTTTCTAAAAAAACAACGATACTTAAGATGTCTATGGAAATTATGCCATTGTCCTTCATTTTTCCAAATATTAGAATAATGCCCTTTTTTATTAAACAAATAAACTAATTATTTTATTTTTAAAATTAAAAATTTTAATCAATAATTTCTATACTTAACAAAATAGATAGGTTGTTATAATTTTTAATGGTCTTGGAAATGATTCCATTATTTTCAACGCACGATTCTATGGTCAACACATAATTTGTTTTTGCACAACTAACCTAAATGAAATTATGTCCATTTATTCTTGAAGGAATTCCTTGAGCTCTTCACAATTTTTTATGGAGCGTGAATCATTCGGGTGAATGCCACAAATATTAACCTCCTTCTTCATCGCCTCAATCAAGTTTAACTTGCTTAGCTCAGCAAAAATCATTTTAATAAGAGTTTTTGTTGAGATAAAATATAAATTTAATGTTTTGATGAAAACAAACCAAAAGTTAATTAAGAATGTAGATATACCATAATTCAACATTCTTTCACAAAGGTGTACCATTTACTTCTTTTTGTGTTCTGTCTTTTCACTTAATCTCTACTTTCAATACCATTCTATAAAACTCATTAACATTAACAAAAAAAAATTACAAAATCCCTTTTCAAAACATATGTACTTATAGGGAATTTGATAAAACAGTTGAACTTAGAGAAATATCACCTCGAGATTTTATCCATAATACATCAGAGAGAAAAAGTTGTTAGGAATAGAACAACATTGAAACTTATAATGACCATGAAGTGGGAATCTAATGGCTAAGTGTACTTACAATCTTTTAACTGTTTACGTAGTTCATAATTCCATGACCATATACTATTATGTATATAGTTATCTACCTATCTACTTACCTAGCACCACATAACATGTCAATCAATAAATCATAAATACATGAATCACACTTTAATAATTCTCACTATAAAAATGATCAAATTCAAACACAAATCAATAGTCACACTCATCATCATTAGAAGATTCATTTTGATGTTGTTGTCATCACTATAGTTAGAAAAATCATTGTCACTACAGCTGCTGTTGTAATATATTGTGATCGTCATCATCAGATTTAAACTCTATTATTAATGGTACAACCACCTAAAAACCTTTTACATATCCATTTCAATAGCTTTTTTTTTTCTACTAATTTAAATTTCAAATATTTTACATGTCTAAAATATTTACATATATAGAATATATAATTTATATTATTTCAACAATTAACATATAATTTTGGTTAAATATCACTTGCAGTCCCTTAACTTAATTTTAGTTAACATTTTAGTCCTTTATTTATTTACATTTTTCTGATTTAGTGTTTTATTTTAATTTTAAGTGACAATTTGATCTTTTATGTTTTAAAATGTCAACAATGTTATCGTTTTTCTTACAAAAAATCATCAAAATTTTAAAATAAAACCCATACAATTAATAATCATCTTCAATGTAATGCAAATTTTATCAAATGCATAACTCATATATTTAAATAAACTCATATTTTTATCTCCAACAACATCAAATTCATCAAATAAAGAATAAAAATTTGAGTTTATTTAAAAATTTAAGTTATAAATTTGATGAAATTTGCATTATATTGAAGATGATAATAAATACTATGGGTTTTGTTAGAAAGTTTTGTTGAATTTTTGTAAAAAAAAAAGGATAATATTATTGACATTTTAACACATAAAAGATCAAATTATCACTTAAAATCAAAATAAATGACTAAATCGAGAAGAAGAAAAAGATAAAGAACTAAAACATGAACTGAAAATAAGTTAAAGGACATGATGACTCTTCATCATATTGTTGACATTTTAACACATAAAAGATCAGATTATCACTTAAAATCAAAATAAATTACTAAATCGAGAAGAAGAAAAAGATAAAGAACTAAAACATGAACTGAAAATAAGTTAAAGGACATGATGACTCTTCATCATATGCATATTTTTCATTGCTTTTAGTCTTATTTATCATTAATCATTAGTTAATTTAGTTCTTTGATTTAATGAAATGTTTATGTTCTTATTTCCTTGATTAAGAAGAGGTTTTTCGTAGTTTTGCGTTGTTTCTTTGTTTTAGTGCAGTGCTGAATTTTGGTGAGAAATCAACATGACATATGTGGAGTATTTCAGCTATTTTGGAGTTGTAGATCTTCAATTGGAGTAAATCCAAGTGAAAATGAAATCTAAGATCCATAGCTACAACTTTCAAGAAGACACAAGAACCAAATTCATACTGGAAAGAGAAGAAAACTGCAATATAAGTTAGAGAGCAGATGTTGTGTGCATGAAGCGTAAAAACCTGCGCCTAGGGAGCATTTCAGCCTTCCTGACTCTGTCCACTTGCACCTGAAGCGCAAATCCCGCGCCTAGGGCGCCTGGCACATGACTGCATACATTTAAACAATTTTTTTTTACTTTCTAGGCATCGTTTTAACTATTGGGAAGTTTGAAGACTTGTACCATAATAGAGAAACTCAAAAATGGCCATTTCTAACACCACTATAATCCCTATCTTATAATTCTACTTTAATCTCTATCTTTTCTATCTCTATCATTAGTAACTAAACCCTATTTGTTAGGGATGAGTGTAACAAGATGAAATTCTTATTTTTCTAATTTGATTTCTAGTTATATGAATGAGTTTATTGAATTATTTTTCTCATCTTTGTGTTTAATGTTTTTTATTGCTGGATCAACATTAAATATTCTAAAATTCGTATTTTGAAATGGAAGTAGACTTTACGAATGCTTGAGATGAGAAATTCATGAATTTGTAGTCTAGGGATAGATCTAGGTCATGAAACCAATTAAATTAGTTGCAAGAGAATTCATATATGGTAAGGCTTAATTATAATCTTAAATCCACTAACGAATTAGGGGTTACTTTGGAATTAAAGATTTTGTCACTAAGACATTAGGGCAAGAATAATAAAGAGAATTTGGTAATAATTCAATAAAGGAATTCAGTAACTAGGATCAAATTAGACACCAAGGTTGGACTCGAAGTGAAACTCATCCCTGATATTTTTCTTATTATAAATGATCAATTTTATTATCGATGTTAGTTTTAAATATTATTTCAATCAAATTGGAAACTTTTTATTCAATTTTCGTAATTAAATATAATTCAATAGTAAAACACAATTCTTGTTACTACCGTTTTAATTATTACTTGCAACGATTCAATACACTTGCTGAAACGTTATCAAGCTTTTGGCGCCATTGTCGAGGATTGTCATCTCACTACTGAGTTATAATTTATTTATTTAATTGAATTTTTTTGCTCTACGATAAAATTTTTGCTTTTATTTTATTTTTAATTTCGAAAAAACAAAATTAAATATTTTATTTTGACTTATTTATTTTTCTTTATTTTAAAATTGTTTGTTACTCACAATTTGTCTAACCTTGTATGTGAGGCCAGTCCTCATTTGAACTTTTCTTTGATCCAAAAATCGAAAAATCAGTGAAAGAAAATCTAAAGGAGGTTCAAGAAAGAAGATAAAGTGAAAGACAATTAGTAGTGGAAGAAGAGAATTTGGGGGATTTCTTCATATTTACGGAAATGGCCGATCCACCACCATTTGAACGTACCCTCGGTGAGTATGGGAATCGAGATGGAAACCATGCTCAGTTGGCCATCCATAACAAACTGGTTATAGTCAACAAGTTTGAAATATGTGCCACTCTATATCGAGAGTTGAAGGAGATTCATTTTTTTGGTAAACATAATGAAGACGCCAATAAACATCTCACAAACTTCTTTGAACCATGTGAAACAGTGAAATTGGATTATTGCTCTGAAGAAGGCAAGATGTTGAGACTATTTCCATTTTCATTGAAAGATTATGCTAAGGAGTGGATTAACTCTTTACCCTTCAGTAGCATCATCGCTGGGGATGACCTAAAAGATAAGTTCTTGGAACAATACTTCCCCCATCTATGTTTGCTAGAGAAAGGAAAGAAATTTCTAATTACAAACAAAAAGAAGGAGAATCTCTTTGTGACACTTAAAGGAGGTTCAAGAGTTTACTAGTAGGAAGAGCCAATCATGCTTATGACGACACTGCTCAAATGCAAATATTTTGTAATGGTTTGAAGCCTAGCACTAGAATTATGTTGGAAGCTACAACAGGTGTTTCTTTGAATTAAAAAAGGCATCAAAAGCACGAAATATTAATGAGATCATGGCATCAAATGAACAAATGGTGTTGTATGATAGAGTTGGTAGGTCAACAAGTGGTATACTCGAATTAATGTTATGGATGTTGGGTTTGCTCAAGGTAGTTTACTTTCAAAATAGATATAAGATGTTATTATCGCTGAGATAAAGAAGGGGATGGCAGCTCTAAATATACAACCCCAAGTGACCCCTGTCAAATTATTGAAACATATTGGTTATAACTTTTGTAAATGAGCACATAAAAAAGGAGCTTGTGAAGCACCAGATGAAGATGATACGAAAGAACTAGAAGAGATGAATTTTGTGGGTAATAATGGGAAGCAGAACGATCCCTACTCTAGTACGTACGTTCTTGGTTGGAGAAATCATCTAAATTTTTCTTGGAGACATCATCGGGGTGAATCTCAAGGTCAACAAAGAGCTCAAACAAATCAAGCACCACCTCGAAAAGCTGCTTAGGAGAGTGCTATTGAGAAGTTAGTAAGAAGCACAAGTTCTTTCATTGAAAAGTCAAGAGCCATCTAGAAAAATCACTTTGCATCAATATAGAATCTGGAGACCCAACTGGGTTAACTTTCTCAACAAATGGCACGAAGAACGCCTGGAAATTTGCCTAGTGACACAGTTCTGAATCCGTGAAATAATGTCAATGCAGTGATAACGAGGAGTGGAAAGGTAAGTGAACAAGTACCACCTAAAGCCAAACAGAGTCGAAGTACTTCAATTTCAACCAACTCAGAGGAAATGGTCACCCCAACATCAGTTGAGGAGCACATCACTCTTGAAAAGGAGGAAGAACATGTGGTACAGAAAAAGGAGACACTGCTAAAACCATAAATTCAACTTTTGTTTCCTCAAAAATTAAAAAAGGAAGTAACTGAAAAATAATTTGATAAATTTCTTGATGTTTTTAAAATATTGCAAACTAACATTACTTTTGCAGAAGCACTAGAGAAGATGCCGACATACACCAAGTTCATGAAGGAGATTATGTCAAAGAAAAGAAAAATTGGTGGTGAAACAGTGATGCTTACCAAACAGTTTAGTGCTATCCTACAGAGGAAGCTGCCACCAAAGCTCAAGGATCTTGGAAGCTTCTTTATCCCTTGCTCTATTGGAAATCAAACTTTTGGAAAGGCCATGTGTGATCTTGGGGCTAGTGCATGTCTTATGTCCCTTATATCATTGCTATTTGTTTGGGATTTTGAAATTTAAATTCTATTTCTTTGCTCATATCATTGCTCAATTCGATGAGTTCACTAATGCATACATTGTTGATTACTCTTTGGTTGTGAAAGTCTTGACATTCTTAAAAAAAATTGCAGTGACACGCTTAGTATCATTTAGATAGTCCATACTCTCTCTTATTATTCCAGCTGTGAGCTTTTGGGTCTAAACATTTTAATTCTTTGTTGTGTGATTATCCAAACATGTGTTATTCCTTTAGAACTTGCTCTAAATCTGACTTGCATCACTTGTATTTTATTCATTGAGCAATTTTATTTAGTTGTTTGAGCCTTTTTAACTACCCTATGAAAATTTTATCATTTGCTAGCCCTTTTAGGCCTTGCCCTTTCTTTCGGTTACAAGCCACATTACAAGCCAAAGACATGACTTTAATTCAATCACCTTACTTGGAGGTAGGTAGGAAAACTTTTGTCTCATCTTGGTAAAATTCTAAGTTTGGGGTTGCTCATGAGATAAAAAAATTTTAAGTTTGGGGTGGTGATTCTCATAAATAAAATAAATAACAAATCAAAAAAAAAAAAAAGAATTTAGTTTATGTACTTTGATACATAACACCTTCTTGGTTCTTTTGTCATTGTTTGAGAAATTCCACAATGAAAATGTGAAGAAAAAAATGGTAGTATAATTTGAAAATGCGTACCTCAAAATGTCCTACCCTTACCTAAGCCAAATTATAACTCGAAAGTCCTTCAAAAGTGTATGTGTTTGTTGCATTGTGATTGCTAACTAGAACTTTTTCAAGCCTATGGTAGGATGATGCATGTTCTAGGATTTGAGTGATAAATTCATAACCCTTGCTAAGCACTTGAGAGAAATTTTTGTGAGATTGTGTGAAGAGAGAGTTGAACTTGATGAATGAATGCTAAAGTGTACAAATTATGTTTTTTTTTTTTGGTAAGCAACCACGAAGCATGATGAATATTTTGTAGTAGTTGGGACTTTGAGAATTGAGTTTGATTTGAGAAATTGAGTTTAAGTTTGTTATTAACTGTACAAAATCTGAAATTTATTGTTGCTTACGGCAAGCAACATATTAAGTTTGGGGTTGTGATGACTCATGCATATTTTTTATTGTTTTTAGTCTTATTTATCTTTTATTCATTTGTTAATTTAATGATTTATTTGATATCTTTTTTTAATTTTATTTCCTTGATTTAATGAACTGATTATGTTCTTATTTTCTTGATTAAGTAGAGATTTTTCATAGTTTTGTGTTGTTTCTTTGTTTTAGTGCAATGCTGAATTTTGGTGACAAATCAACATGATCTATGTGGAGTATTTCAGCTATAGTTGGAGTTGTAGATGTCCAATTGGAGTAAAACCAAGTGCAACTGAAATATAGGATCCATAGCTACAATGTTCATGAAGACACCAGAATAATATATATAATAATTTATATCATATTTCTATAAAATTTTCAATGGAAAAATAAAAATTAATTTCCAAGAAAATAAAAACTTTTATTTTTAACTTAGGATATCATGTTTCTCAAAATCGAAAGGAATGCTTTAAACTTATTTTCTCTATTAAAATAGTGCAATCTCAATAAGCTTGATTTAAGTATAATTACTTGATTTATTTTTCTAAAAACTTACTAGTATTTCTAAGGTTTTCACACAAAAATTTGTTTCAAATTAAATAATAAAATACAAATTAAAACCCTTATTCCGGGTATCACATATCAAAGTTGGGTTTCTCTCAAACTTGAACTTCAAGCTTCATTAAACTGTAACAACTGCGATTTCGCAAACGCATGGTCAAGCCAGTCAAACATAAACAACGAAGGAGGTGAGTTTCGAAATCATGTTGATAGTATAATACAAGTAAGAAGAACACGCAGAAAAAATCATAATAGAACCGTATTATTACACAAACATTGCTCAAGAAAAATATCACATTAAAGAGTCAAAATCACTCAAGGAAGATCAATACATTTCACTCTAACATTTAATCATCTAAGAGAAATTATTATCGCACACGAGACATATTAATCACAACAAAACAATCACAAGAAAATACAATGATATGCATGAGCTTAGACTCTACTTCACAATGTGGTACCATTCTACTCAAAAATATTTGGTTATGAGGCTTGATATTATGCCACCATCCCGATGGACGAATAATTCAAATTGGCCTTGTCCTCATAGATCTCCTCAACCCGAAACACATGTATGCGACAGTCGAGGAAAACGTGTGTTGTAAAGTAGCTCCCGACATTTAGAGTCTTACCACCAAGCCACCTAGGAATTCCCCACCTAAATACCTCCAAGGTTTAACGATTTTGCCTTAAGACTCAACAGCAGATCGCCACAATCAGGCTCATTTAGTTGTACTTCCCTATAATCACTAGGCTTATCAGACCCTACCTATATGATGACAAAATAATATTTACTTCACAAACTCTCAATATTTATTTATCCTCTCGTTGAACTATGATACTCTCATTAAGACCGTCATCTCAAATACAAATTAGAATCACAATTATTTCATCAACTATTGGGTTACTTCAATATTCTCATCACAATTTGTAACATCAATATCATTAATCACACATCATCATATAAAATAATCACAATCTTATAACATCACTCTCATCAATCATACATCATCACATAGACTTATCACAAATTTATAACAATATTATTGTTAATTATACACATCATAATCACATAAACTTATCAAAATGCATGAACCTTTTATTATCACATCACCTAAACTTGTCTAATCAAACATATAAATAAAATTCATTCGACATCCAATATCACAATAATATCAAATATCACATATTAAACAAAAATAAATCAAATGTCATAATAATACCAAATGTCACACATTTAACGAAACTAAATCAAATATCACAATAATATCAAATGTCACACATTTAACGAAATTAAATCAAATATCACACATTTTACATATCAACCAACACCTTATAAGTATTTCTATTCCATATTTTAATTTCACAGTTTCCATTTTGCACATTAATTAATTTATCACTCAAAGGATTATTGCCTAACGTAGCGAGCCTCAAATGAATCGTTGGAAAACACGGATTTCCCATTCATCTCACAATATATTATACTCATGAATTCAAACGCTCTCTCACTCCTTACCTTATTTAGACGCTTTCAAACATGAATATGATTCGACGAGCAAACAATATTTGTTCTTTGACTCTTTGTCCTTCAATCAATCTAACTCGACAGTTTATGGGTAAACGTCAAAAATAAATTATGAGAAACTACTCTAAAAACTAAATTTGAAATTCGGTCAAGGAAAATTATCATAAATCTGAAAACCAATATATGGATAATATAGCCACTTTTCACACGATCGTTTTGGCGTTGGTTTCAATCAAATTGGACTTATGGTAAAGAAGAACAGTGCAAAATAAAGAATTCTACAAATGGAGAAATCAAGTATTATAGAGAGAAATTGGGGTTGTTAAAAATCTAAAAAAATTGTGTTTAATTTTCTAACTAAATAAGTGAAACAAAATTTACACGAAAACAGTTATATTTTTCTGGAATAGTTATGGACCGTCGATTTTGTTGATTCTCTCTCAAATTGGGTATTGTAGTCGCTGCAATTCTATCTTGCAGCTCTCTCTTTCATTCATTCTCATATTTTCTTTCCTATCCTTTTCAATTAATTTTATTTTTTGTTTATATTATTTAATTAGGTTTTAATATTGCATATGGGTCTAACTCATAAAATATATTTTACTTTTTTATTTATACATTTATTTATTTATTTAAATAAAACCAACAATTATCAAAACTATTATTTTTAACACTTTTGTTTTCTTAAACACAATTTAATTATTAAAATATTACTAATGCTTTAAAACTAATATTTTATAAAATAAAGTAATTAATATTTAAATGAAATTAATAATTAAAACTCTCATATTTCAAATAATCACTATCACAGTACTTATTTTCAAAAGTCACATTATAATAATAATATCATTAGAGAATAGTCAAAATTATAAAATAAATAAATATAACAACAATATTTTTTGATAATTACTAAATAATAATAAATATATACATATATATATATATAATCACAATGTCATAACAAATATAAAAATAAAAGAAATCAAACACAATATATTACTATCCCAAGATACTTATTTATAAAAAAAAATAATTAAAAATAGAAAATTTTATAAATAATTGAAATATAACTACGTGCATACTTAACATCAGTCAAGCGCACAGAAAAATATTACATTAGTTAGATATGCATATATACACATAAAATCACATAAAATCTTTTTCTCTCAAATATTACACTAAAATACTATTATTTTTAAAAAAAAATATATCAAATAATAAAATATAATATTTATTATTTATATCGCTCATTTAATCTAATATTTATAAAACTAGCACATCATAGAAAACACCTATATAACAAAAATTAATCCCAAAATTCATCAACATATATATTATAAAATAATTTTAACATCAAATTAATTATTTAAAATTCTATTTAATTAAAAAAAAATAGTTTATTATAAAATTTGGGGTGTTATAAATTCAGACTTGAAAGAGGACAAAAATGCAGTATAAGTCAGATAGCAGATGTTGTGCGTCTGAAGCGCAAAAACCTACGCCTGGGGCATATTTCGGCCTTCCTAACTCTGTCCACTTGCACCTGAAGCGCAAATCCCATGCCTGGGGAGCGTGGCACGCGGCTTCATACACTAACACACTTTTTTTTTCTTCACTTTCTATGCATCTTTTTAACTATTGAGAAGTTTGGAGACTTGTACCCTAACAGAGAAACTCAAAGACAACTGTTTCTAACACAATTGTAGTAGTTTTATCAAGAATCATTCATGAATGTTTCTTATAATTCTTCTCTAATCCCTATATTTTCTATCTATGTCACGAGTAACTAAACACTATTTGTTATGGATGAGTGTAACAAGTTTTTCTAATTTGACTTTCTAGTTATATGAGTGAGTTTATTGGATTATTTTTCTCATCTATGTGCTTAATGCTTTTTATTGCTTGATCAACATTAAAATGTTCTACGATTCATATTTTGAAAAGGAAGTGGACTTTGCAAATGCTTGAGATGAGAAATTCATGAATTTGTAGTCTAGGGATATTTGCAGGTCATGAAATCAATTAAATTAGTTGCAAAGACAATAGTTTAACAAGAGAATTCATGCATGGTAAGACTTTATTCTAATCTTAAATCTACTATGGAATTAGGGGTTACTTTGGAATTAAAGGTTCTATCACTAAGACATTACGGCAAAAATAATAAAGAGAATTCGGTAATAATTCAATAAAGGAATTCAATAACTAGGATCAAATTAGACACCAAGGTTGGATTGGAAGTAAAACTCATCCCTGATATTTTTCATATTATAAAGGATCAAATTTATTACCGTTATTAGTTTTAAATATTATTTCAATCAAATCGAAAACTTTTTGTTCAATTTTCATAATTAAATAGAATTCAATAGTAAAACGCAATCCTTGACTTCTACACTCGGTACTATCGTTTTAATTATTACTTGCAATGATTCAATACACTTGTTGAACACTATCAGCACTGCGGGTACTATATAGCCTATAATTTACTAATAATTTACCAAAAATACAGGAAAAAAGTATTCATAATATGTGCAATCATCAATGACATTGATTATAAATTTGGATGGAATTACATTGGATGTGAAAATTGTCTCACCAAATTAACTCAACAAGGCCAACAATATAATTATCTCTCATGTGACATGACATCAAAGTACCTTGTACTATAGTACCTAGAGCATAAAATTTTAACTTCTCCATCTTCATTTTGTTTAAATCATAGCTATGACATAAGTTGATTTTTTTTATAGGTTTAAGATTCAATTGAGAGTGTCAGATGAAATAGCAACAACTACATTCACTTTGTTTGATAAAGAAGCTCAAAAACATCTTAACACAACAACTCAACTTTTGGAGAAATTGAACAACATAGACATACAATACAGTGTATAAAATATTTATAACCATGAGCTTATCTTTGAAATAAGTTTGTTGGATAAGAACTTGAAAGAACGCTCCCAAACATATACGATCACAATAACTTTTGTCCCGACCAACATTTTCTTCGATCTGACAAACAATACCCACATCAAATAGGTATAATATTTACACAATTCTAAAAAACATATTTTTTATGGATAATTAATGGCATTTTATTCTCTTCCAATAACTAGGAACCCAAGTCACTACAACCAAAAAATTCTATCTAAAATGAGAGAGGTGATATTATATATATATATATATATATATATATATATATTGCCACGCTTGTGCAGCTCACATTCTAGTTACACTTTAATTTGACCGAACAAGGACGATTGTTAGGCACAACATAACTCAAAGTAAAAATTAATTCAATTTAATCATTCAAATAATTAATTTATGTAAATAAAATAAAGTGGAAATTTGTAGTGGATGTAATAATTTAATTATATTAAATTAAAAATAAATAAATTTATGAACTTAAAACAAAAATATTTTAATTTAATTATTTTGATCATAATGAAAAGAAAAGAATGTTTTTAATTTCTACCTACAGTAAGGACTGTCACTAAATACTAGATAAAAATAAATAAAGAATTGATCTATTTCTACGGTATTGTCTGTCACTAAAACTTATTATTATTTAGGATAAATACCCCTATAGTCCCTTAACTTAATTTCAGTTAACGTTTTAGTCATTTATCATTTTTTTCTTCCCGATTTAGTCCTTTATTTTAATTTTAAATAACAATTTAATCTTTTATGTTTTAAAATGTTAACGATGTTATCCTTTTTTTTTACAAAAATTTATCAAAATTTTCTAACAAAACTCATAAATTTAGTTATATTCTTTAATATAAAATAAACTTTATCAAATTTGTAACTCAAATCTTCAAATAAACTCATATTTGTCATTCTTTATTTGATGTTGTTAGAGATAAAGATATGAGTTTATTTAAAGATTTAAGTTATGAATTTGATGAAATTGCATTATATTGAGGATGATAATTAATTTTATGGGTTTTGTTTGAAATTTTTGATGAATTTTTTTAAAATTTTGCAAAAATTAAGGATAAAATTGTTGACATTTTAAAATATAGAAGATCAAATTGTCACTTAAAATTAAAATAAATGACCAAATCGGGAAAAAAAATTTAAATGACTAAAACGTTAACTGAAATTAAGTTAAGGGATTGTAGGTGATATTTACCCTATTATTTATTAAATTAAATTTATTTATCTCTCTTCTTATTTTAATTCTAAATTATTGATACCATTAAATTAAATTTAAAATTTTAATTTATTTTTATCAATTAATGTCATTGAAACATACAATAAAATATAATGTTGCCAATATTGTCTACTTCAGCACAACATGGTGGCTTCTCACTACTATTCCAAACCTATGTGATGAAGTAATGTTGCCAGAGGGTAGTCCATGGACTTGCCCTGGTGATGATGTGTTTTACAATGCTTCAATCATATGGGGAGTTGTAGGACCACAAAGAATGTTTACCAAGGATGGCATATACCCTGGAATGAATTGGTTTTTCCTCATCGGTCTACTTGCTCCTGTTCTGGTCCGGCTGCTAGCTGGCAAGTACCCGAACCACAAGTGGATTGAACTCATGAACATGCCACTTATCGTTGCAGATGTCAATGGTCTCCCACCAGCTAGATCAGTGAATTATATTACATGGGGAATAGACAATCGAATCAAAGATCAAGAGTTTAGGAAGCTGCAATACATAATGTTATTTCAACAACATGTTCAATCAAACTTGAGTTTGAAGATGAGAAACTCCATATTTATATTTTGCTTTTTCATTATCCTTTGTTGAAAATGAAAATAGAAGAACCTAAAAATCAGTTTTAAAATATAAAATACTAAAATCAATCAAATCATTCAACTCATGCAAATTGCTAACAAAGGAAAAACAATTTTCACTTACTCATGAATCCCTAAATTAGTGAATTTGAATATGAATAGATGAATTTCAATAACAAAATCGTAAATAGTAAATTGTAAATAAGATAAATCTGATTGAAGATGAACATGTATTGAAGAGGAAATGGATTGAAGATGAAATTGAAGGAGTTGATTGAAGACAAAATCGAATAAATGATGAAGAAATCAAGAAAAGCTTCTTCAATGGAAAAATCTACTTTGTAAATTTCTGAGATGAAATAGGGAAACAAATTGAGAATAGAATAAATAGCAAAAAAGAATTTCAGAGATTGAAATGGCAATGAAAGCGTTGCATTGAAGAACGAAAATTACTTTGACAATTGCTCGGATGAAGGAGTTGAAGGGAATGAAGGCGTGAATAGTTGTTCATGAATTGACTTTTGGTGAAGAAAATTTTCTAACGAGAGTTGCTAATGATTTTCTGGTGAAAGGTGAGTTGATTTTTTATGTAAATATTTTATTTTATTTTCTAAATTATTATAAATTAATATTAAATTAAAATAGGTGATACTAAAGTAATTATAGTGACAAATAAATGTATATCACTAAATATTGTGTGTCACAATAGTTTTTTTTTTTTTTTTAGTGATTACACCTTAATCTTCCTTTAATCAATTTCACCTTAAGTAACAAATATTTAGTTTTATCTTTTAAGCTCTATTAGTAATGCACATATAACTCCTGTTGATATTTTATATTTATGTTGTTTAAATTTTAAATAAAAAAAATTATGGATAATATACTTATTAATTAATAAAATGGATCACCTAACAAAATTTGCAAGTGAAGGAAATACTGATTGATTCAATTTTTGAAAATAGTTGATTAAGAAGAAAAAAAAACACTTGTTTGAAAGACTTTCTTTGACCAATTATTTGGAAGACTTCTTCTACCAAAAAACTATTTTCATTCTTATAGTTTTAAACACACGGAGAAGACTCACTTTCTATTAATGGCAATGTTGTAGTTATGTGTAATTCATTGACTTTTTCTTTTATTTGTTTTTGTAAATACTTTATGATTACCGCTCCCAACACATTCTTCTTTTGTCTTTACTAAGCGAGTCCAAGATTCATTCCATCCCACAATCTCATCTTGGCACTCAAACAATAGCTTGGCAGTCACCGAAAAATAAGGACACAAATAGGATTTTTTTTTTATATTTTTTTTTTAATATTAAAATGTTCCACTTTTTATTTTATATATCTGATTATTCTACTTTTTAAATTTAATAAGAAATTGATAATTCAAAATATGTCATCTAAAGACCATTTTAAAATGAACTTAGTTGGAGATCGCTAGCTAGTTTAGGAGAGCTCCTCTTACTAGGATTTTTTTTTTGTCGTTTAATACATTATTATTATTATCATTATTAAAAATGATTATAATTAAAAATAACTAAAATTAAAAATAGTAAAATATTATAAATTTCAAAGAAAATACATTAAAAGTATAATTGGACAATTGTTTATTTAATAAATTAAAACTAATTATCATATTTAAAAAAACAAAATACTAATAAATAATAATAATAATAATAAT
>JBBPBT010000720.1:13431925-13473028 GCA_037974875.1 Cicer bijugum | reverse complement strand
TGAGTTTTTTTAATAGATTTTTTTTTAATCTTTTAGATTTAGGTTTGAAAGATGAGAGAAGAAAAAAAGCTGAAGCCTACATAAACAATACACATATGTTTTTTTTTTTAATCAAAATGTCAAAAAAAAAATATTTACTAACAAATTAAAATGTAAAATTGAATGTTACAAATATAAAAATATAAAATAATTTAAAAGACAAAATAAAATAAAAAATCTTTAAAAACATAAGTGAAAATTAAAATAAATTTAAAGGATTAAAATTGCAATTTCACGATAAAATAAAATAGATAAAGATAAACGGTCCCATAGCAACAACAGCCACAAGCTTGTAAATAGAGATAAAGGAAATCCAGTTTCCCAACCTGTCTGGGACTCCATATCCGAATTTTCTACCCACTGCCGTTGTTTCTTGCACCTGAAAGCCAGTCATACCACTATTTCCTTTAACACCAACACTTTTTTTTCTCTTCATCCTGTGGGCAGCTGTAGAGCTGATTCAGTGGTTGGTTCTAAATTCCTAATCTATACTTTTTTTGAAACAATCTTCATTTCTTACTCTTTCTTTTAAATTTTGTAACTTTGTCTGAAATGAAACTCTTTTTGTGTCTGCATTTGCTACTTGCTTGTGTTGTTGTTTTCATGAACGGTATTTTTCAGTGAAAAAATAGTTAATAAAATGTTAGCCCTCGTTACAAATGAAGCCAACTCTGAATTATTTTATTGTTTATTTTTTTTTGGTTTAACAGAAAAGATTGGGAGGTTTCTGAAAGCAATAGGTGCAGTTGACACTCTTAAGAATCATTGATATGATAGGAATTGATTATTATATATAGTGGAAGGTACATACATACATATATACATAATGGCTACTGCAGCAGTTATTGGACTCAGTGGAGGAAAGAGACTATTGAGTTCATCTTACCATTACTCAGATGTTATAGAAAAGTTTTATCATAGTTGTGACTTTGGATCCTCACAGTATTACCTTCCTCCTTCAAAATCTGTAATACTTTCAAAGAAGTCATCAAAATGCGTTCCAACTTTTCCGGCATCTGACAGGCAGAATCATTCCATCAAAGCTCTAAAGGAACATGCTGTTGTCGTTGATGACACGTCTGCTATTGCTAATTCAGAACCATGGTTTCAGGGATTCTGCAATTCTAATAGTGACTTAGAGTTAGAATTGGAAACCTCGGACATCAATTGTTATTCTGTCGATGCGCTTCTTTTGATACAGAAGTCAATGCTGGAAAAGCAATGGTGTCTTTCATTTGAAAGGGAAGTGATAACCGAGAATTCAAAGAGAGTAAAAAGCCGGAGGAAAGTGACAGTGACTTGTTCTGGGGTGTCTGCAAGGCAAAGAAGAATGAATACCAAGAGAAAGATCAGTAGTAAAACTGGTTCTGCAGTGCAGATGAGGTCTGCTATCACTCCTGAATTGCTTCAAAATCGTTTGAAGGGGTATGTGAAAGGTGTAGTGAGTGAGCAATTGCTCTCTCATGCGCAAGTTGTAAAACTTTCTCAGAAAATCAAAGCAGGCCTTTCTTTGGATGAGCATAAATCCAGGTAATATTCATTCACTAAAATGATGACGAATATGTTCTTTTTGTAGTTTTCTTGTTAGTTTATATTCTCGTGTAATTGTAGAAGTTAGTGCGTGATTTTCTTAATTGAAAGATTTCCACAATTTAAGAGAATTCCACAATTTGTTAATCTTATTACTTGAGTTTCAGACTGAAGGAAAGATTAGGATGTGAGCCATCTGATGATCAAGTTGCAACTTCGTTGAAGATTTCTCGAGCTGAGTTGCGAGCCAAAATAATAGAGTGCTCTTTAGCAAGAGAAAAGTTGACTATGAGCAATGTTCGATTAGTTATGTCAATTGCTCAAAGATATGATAATATGGGTGCTGAAATGGCTGACCTTGTTCAGGTGATTATATCTTGTTACATTTGTTTATTCCTCTGTTGTTAAACACTCCCCACCACACTCACCTTGTTTTCTCTATAGGGTGGCTTGATTGGACTACTTCGTGGGATTGAGAAGTTTGATTCTTCAAAAGGGTTCAAGATTTCAACTTATGTTTACTGGTGGATACGACAGGTGTGATTTACATTTCTATCAGAATTTTACTCACACAAACAATTTTTCTGTAGTAAGAATTTCAAGTGGAGCTAATGCACTTTCTGTATCATGTTATCGCGTCTTTGTTTTCTTTCGTTCTGGAATACTAAATAATTGTGTTCTGAGATATCAGTACAAGGGTATTCTGAGATATCAGTCCATAAATAATGTGTTTTCTGCTGACAGGGTGTTTCAAGAGCTCTAGTTGAGAATTCAAGAACATTAAGATTGCCAACTCATTTGCATGAGAGGTTATCTTTAATCCGCAATGCAGAGTATAGACTGGAAGAAAGAGGCATCACTCCAACTATTGATGTAAGTCCCCTAAATGTATAACAAGAACGATACTGCGTTCTGTATCGTATTTGAAACCCTTTTAAGTAGGACTGCCTTAACTGTGCCTTTATTTTGCAGAGAATTGCAAAATGCCTTAATATGTCTCAAAAGAAAGTCAGAAATGCTACTGAGGTAACAAAATCATAAATTGTTAAGAGTTACATGATTGACATACACTTACTGTGATATCCTATTTGCTATTATTCATTTGCTCAACATGTATATGTATATATATTGCAGGCTATCAACAAAGTTTTCTCCATAGATAGGGAAGCATTCCCCTCTCTGAATGGTCTTCCAGGAGACACTCATCACAATGTAAGTTTCACATAATACTTTTTATACTAGTCTATCAAGGAATATCATTGGAACATTTTTCTTCTTCCTCTCTGCCTTTTCCTTTGTTTTTCATTTCCCAAAATATCAACTTTCTCATTGGTTTCATCTTTTCCCTCACAGTTTATTGCCGATAAACGACATGAGAACATCCCATGGAATGGAGTAGATGAGTGGGCTCTAAAGGTAATATATTTTCTATGTTCACCAAAATAATGATAATGTTGATATAATAGCTTTTCTATTTTATGTTATATTGAAAATTAATCGCTGTATTTTATGTTCTAAACATCCATAAATATTAATACCACTTGTAAATATTCACAGGAGGAAGTGAACAGACTCATTAATGTAACCCTTGTCGAACGGGAGAGAGAAATTGTTCGTCTTTATTATGGACTGGATAAAGAATGTCTTACATGGGAAGACATTAGTAAACGGTGAGTTCAACCATGATTTTTTGTTCCTTCTTTTATGAAATGGCCTTGCCAACTAAAATTATATGATAATACATCACCTTATTGAGTGAATTGCTAATTTAGTTCATGAAATATATGCATTATTGAATTTGATCATAAATTCAATGAAATTTCAAAATTATCCATGAAATTGACAATTTTCTTCTATATTATTAGTCATTTTAGGGGTCAATTTAGAACTTGAAATTATCCTAGATGGACTAATGTGATCCGTAATGTTCAATTTTAAGATCGTATTAGAATTTCATTAATTTGAGGAACTAAATTGTATAACATATAATTTCAAAGACTAAATTGATAATTTACTCTAAGTCTCTGACCTTATTTGATTAATCTATGGCATAATTTTTTACATGACTCTCAGCTACTTCAGAATGTGACTACATTTTGTGGAGCACTCTACTTTTCTTCACAAATTGATTTTACACTTATTGAGGTTGAAAGTGTCACTAATTGCAATAAATTGAGAAATGTTTAATGTTTATTTCTCTTTATTATGTGCATGACTTTTGTGTTATTTCTACAGGATAGGTTTGTCAAGAGAAAGAGTAAGGCAAGTTGGACTTGTTGCATTGGAGAAACTAAAACATGAAGCTAGGAAGAGAGAGATGGAAGCCATGCTTTTGAAACATTGATATGATGGGCTCATCATACAGACATGTATATATTAAAAGAACAAAAAGGAAAAATATGTACTTAGAAATTTAACTTCCCGATACAAAATAGACGAAAGAGGACGATATAAGGGAACATTGATGTTCATAAACGCCTAAAAGTATTGTCTTCTGGCGTATTAATTATGTTTTTTTTATCAAATATGATGAAGGATTAATTATTAATTATAAAGGTTCAACTTTCTATTCCAAAATGATGAAGACTGTTTCCTAGGAAGACTTGTATCAATTTTTATGACGTGACTTTGTATCAATTTGTCAAAATAAAAAGGAGGAAGTATTGTATCAAGAGGAGTTTCGTGAACTAGTTACATTTAATTTGATAGTACGAACTATGAATAACATTTATAAAGGGAGGGGGCGAATTTCAGGGTTGTTTAGGAGCTGTTTATAATAGTTATTATGTTATTTAATTACATGTGTGGCAGGTAGGATCAATTTTATTATGATTTTAGATAGATATTTGTGGTAGTTAGGAGCATTTTGTTAGAGAAAGGAAAATATTTCTAATAGAAAATTCTCAATTTATTTGATGTCAAATAGAATGAGGTATTCATAGGTACAAATAGAAAACTCTAAATACATTTTTTGGAGCTTCCTTATTAATACTTACTTCTAGATACTTCCCACAATTTTCTATAATTAAAGCACTTCTAGATTTTTACATAGAAATTCTATATAGTTCTAGATTTATTAAATTTCAAATTAGTAATAACATTGTTCTCCCTTAATTTAAAATTTTCTTCTTCATTTCAAGTATTTCTCTTAGCCTTTAAAAGTTCAAATTTTAACAGCTTTGTAAAACTATCTGCAACTTGATCTTGAGTCTTCACGTATGTAAGCGCAAATTCTTTATTGACAATGCATTCTCTAACGAAATGGTACCTTGTGTCTATGTGCTTGTTGCGATCATGAAACACTGAATTCTTTGCAAGTGCTTGTGCAAACTTGTTGTCTATACAAATATTAGTAGCTTCCTTTTGTGGCATATGAAGTTAATTCAATAATCTCCTTAGCCAAATGACATGACAAGTGCAAGATGTTGTTGTTACATACTCTGACTCACATGTTGAAAGTGTGACAATAGGTTGCTTCTTTGAGCTCCACTAAAAAACATAGTTCCCCATAAAAAATATAAAGTCACTAGTACTCTTTCTATCATCAATATCGCCTGCAAAGTCGCTATCACAAAATCCAAAAACTTTAACATCATTAGAAGAAGTGTAAAATAGTTCATAATCAAGCGTACCTTTAAGGTAGCAAAGTATCTTCTTAGTGACTTTCATGTGTGTAGTAGTAGGAGCTTCCATGAAATGACTCACTACAACAACCACATATAGAATATCAGACCTTGTACATGTTAAATATCTTAGACTTCCAACGAGGCTTTTGAAAAAGAAAATGTCCTCTTTGTGTCCATTTTCAAACTTTGACAACTTTAACCCGCTATCCATTGGTGTGTTCACTGGATTGCAATCAACCATTTTAAATTTTTTCAAAACTTCATTTGCATAGCTTTCTTGAAAAATTAATATACATTCTTCCAATTACTTTACTTCTAGGCCTAAGTAGTATGACATGAGCCCAATATCAGTCATCTCGAACTCAAACGTTATGGCCTTTTTGAATTCTTCAAATAAACTTGGATTGTTCCCATTAAAGATAAGATCATCCCCATAGAGTCAAGCAATCAAAATGTTTCCATTATCATAAACTTTGACATAAATAGCATATTCATTAAGACAACGAGCTAACCCATTGTCTTGGAAGTATTTGTCGATGCAACTATTCCATGCTCTTGGGGCTTGCTTTAATCTATACAACACTCTTTTCAATCTTAAAACTTTATCTTCATGTCCTTTAATGACGTACCCCATTGGTTGCTCAACATAGACCTATTCTTAAAGATAGCCATTTAGAAATCTCGATTTTACATCAAGTTGATAAAGTTTCCACTTATTTTGAGCTACTACAGAGATTAACAAACGAATTGTGTCCATGCAAGCAACTGGTGGAAAACCTTCTTCATAATTAACTCCATGTTTTTGTTTGTAGCCTTTAGCAACAAGTCTTTCTTTGTATTTTTCAATCTCTCTATTAACATTATTTTTAGCCTTGTATACCCATTTGACTCCAATTGCTTCATGGCCTTTTGGAAGAGTTGCTAATTCCCAAGTGTTGTTTTTCACAATTTATATGATCTCCTCATCCATGGCTTATCTCCACCTTGTATCTTTCACTGCTTTTCCATAATGTAATGGCTCACTATTTGCCAAGAGACAATACAATTCTTCAAGGTCAAGAGTAATTGCAATTGATCTTTCATAAATGTCTTCAATACCTTTCATCTTACTTGGTCTCTCGCTTGAACTTTCATTTAGAGAAGTAGGTGAAAGGAGGATGTGAAGAAGGTGGAGTTTCATCTTCAACTGGTGTTGTGGCCTCTTGATCTTCTTCAAAAGAAAATTATAGTTTGTTTCTTCTTGACCCTCCCAATTTCATGTAGCATCTTCATCAAATTCAACATCCCTACTCACCACTACCTTATTGTTGCATGGGTTGTACAACTTATAACCTTTAGAATGTGGATCATAACCAACAAATTTATGTTTGATGCTTCGATCATCAAGTTTGGATCTTTGTTGTTGTGGCACATGTGCATATGCTATGCTCCCAAAGACATGCAAGTGATTAATACTAGACGCCCTTCCACTCCATGCTTCTAAAGGGGTTTGGTCTTTGACATTTGAAGTCGGAGAGCGATTTTCCAAATAGATTGCACAAGAAACTACTTCAGCCCAAAAATTCTTTGGCATCCTTTTGAATTTTAGCATGCATATTTCCATGTTCAAAATAATTATGTTCTTTCTCTCAGCTACTCCATTCTATTGTGAAGATTGAAATTGTCAATGGACGACAAATTCCATGAGTTGCGCATAATTCATTAAACTCATTCGAAGTGAATTCACCTCCTCAATCAGATCTCAAAGCTTTGATTTCATGACCGCTCTTCTTCTCTACGAGAGCTTTGAAGTTCTTGAAAGCAACAAAAGTTTGCTTCATCTTGGACACTTATCATTAAATGTTTTGCTTCAATAGTTCTTAGGTTCAAGATAAACATTCTATTTTTCGACATAAGAACTTTAGCAATTAAACAATTATTTTGATCTCTAACCTAAAGATGTTTATTTTTCATGAGAATTTCATATCATTTTTCAAGAAGTTGGCCCAAACTCAAAATATTACTCTTTAATTTACGCACATAGTATACATCACTAATTAAATAATGGGTCCCATCTTTAGAAGAGATTAGAATCGTACATTTCCCTTCAATTTTCACTTTTGATAAGTTTCCAAAGGAAACATTTCCATTCATATTTACATTAAGCTCCACAAATTTCTCTTTGCATCCACACATATGGTTACTTGCACCATTGTCCAAGTACCATAGCATCTCCCTCTTCTTCCTCGAGTGTTAGCTACAAAGTTGACTCTTCATCTTCATCAATAAGATTAGCCTGTTCTTCCTCTTGATTAGGACCATTACGACATTCCCAAGAAAAATGGCCAAATTCAAGACAATTATAACATTCAACTTTAGATTTATTATACCTTATTTCACTTTGATAATAGCCATAACCTCTTCCTATTCCACGAATTCTTGGTTATGAGTGACTTCTTTCTTCATAGTTTGATTCATGATTGAAACCTCTTCCGCTTCCTCCTAGGCCACCACCACGTCCTCGTCCTCTTCC
Organism: Cicer bijugum; assembly: GCA_037974875.1. Taxonomy (NCBI): domain Eukaryota; kingdom Viridiplantae; phylum Streptophyta; class Magnoliopsida; order Fabales; family Fabaceae; genus Cicer; species Cicer bijugum. The sequence goes on along the minus strand of JBBPBT010000720.1, from coordinate 13,465,321 downwards.
TTGTTCATGTCCATGTCCGTTTTGAATATTGAATCCTCTATCATCCTTCAATGAAGCTTTGATCTTGTGAACTTGCTCCAATGGCTCCTCTTGACTTTTCTTCATTCTTTCTTCTTGAGCTTGCAATGAACCTTCTAATTCCTCAATGGACATTGAGTCAAGATATTTCGATTCCTCAATAACACACACATCATAATCGAACTTAGAAGTCAAGGAACGAAGAATTTTCTCCGCTACACGAACATCTTCTATCTTGTCTCCATAACTCTTCATTTGATTAATAATTGTCTTCACATTTGAGCAATAATCTGAAATTGATTCGGAATCCTTCCTCTTCAAAAGGTCAAAGGAAAATGATGAAAATAGCCAAATCTAAGTCTAGAGGATGACAAACTAGGCTGAGGATGGTTCAGTAAAGTTGAAAGCAACCCATCAAGCATGTGCAAAGGCTAAAATCAGACCATTTATTGGGCTTGCACGAATGAATACATGAAGAAGTCAAGTTAAAGAAAGGCAACAACAAAAAAGCCAAAAATGGAAGATCACATGTGAATGGCAGATCTGATCCTCGGACTAGAGGATGACAGTCCTATGTAAGAGGGTAGTTTTCTCTCTTATCAACATGACCCTCAAAAGATGCAACCAACCTAGTCCTTAAAGTTTTTGAAAAGGCTGTAGCTCACATGGTCAAAGAAACAACCTTGCACTCTTCGATAAAAGAGAATAGACATGGACATATCAAGATCAAGTTACAAGGAAGCTGTGCATGCACGAGGATGGCCCTGCCAGTCCAAGAACAAGCTGAATGGCAGTTCTATAATTATGATGAAAAACCTTGGATCTTTTGAAATGAGTTTCAACGGTCATCAAAGAGCTTGGACCTCTATAAAATGCAGCAAGCTCTACATCATAATATACACAACACAATTGCATAAAAAGATCAAGCATCTTAAAGCTATCAAGAGAAATTCCCATCCTCACTTCATACTTTCTTTGAAAAAACCTTAGAGAATTTCTGGTTCTAACGCCATCCTCAATATTTCCAATGATTAGATCTGGAGGATGATGTGTGACTGTTTTCCATCCTCTTGGAAGTTGTTGAGAGGTTGGGTCAGACTCATCCTCTTCGTGAGGACCAGGTACTTGAGAGGATGACTGTTCATCTTCTTCATGTTTATCCATTTTTTCTAAACACAAGTCATCAAACTCATAAAAAATAACATGCATGGATTCCTCCACAGTTTGACTCCTAAGATTATATATTCTACAACCTTTTGACGTTGTGGAGTATCCTAGAAAAAATCCTTTATCAGATTTTGAATAGGGATTTTGCTATTAAAAATAATTTTCAAGTGTTTTTAAAAACTATCCTCTCGCTGAGGATGGTAAGTCCGAGGATGGGTTTTTTCAAACCTTCAATTTTGACTTGAGTAAAATAGTAAGAGAGGAATATGAGAGAGACACACACAATTTTATATTGGTTCATCCAAAGATGGCTATGTACAGTCCTCACACCCTTGTGAGATTTTACTTAAGTTCAAACTGATCAACCTCACGCTGATGATGATTACAAAATGTGTATTCTTGAGATCCACCAAGCTTACAATCAATTTTCAAATATTTCCAAGTGTATCTCACATGGAAATTACAAAGTGATATGAGAGTGATTGATTCTTAATACTTTCTCAAAGGATTTACAAAGATATAGTGTAGGATCAAAGAAAGTATGAAGTGAAGATAGGAATTGCTCTTGATAGCTTTAAGATGCTTGATCTTTTTATGCAATTGTATTGTGTCTCTTATGATGGAAAGCTTGTTGCATTTTATAGAGGTCTAAGCTCCTTGATGACCGTTGGAACTCATTTTAAAAGATCCAAGGTTTTTCATCATAATTGCAGAACTGCCATTCAGCTTGTTCTTGGATTGGCAGGGCCATCCTCGCGCATGCACAACTTCCTTGTAACTTGATCTTGAGATGTCCTTGTCTATTCTCTTTTATCAAAGAGTGCAAAGCTATTTCTTTGACCATGTGAGCTGCACCCTTTTCAAAAAGTTTATGGACTAGGTTGATTTCAACTTTTGAGGGTGATGTTAACAAAAGAGAAAGCTACCTTCTTACATAGGACTGTCATCCTTTAGTCCGAGGATCAGATCTGCCATTCACATGTGATCTTCCATTTTTGGCTTGTTTGTTGTTGCCTTTCTTTAACTTGACTTCTCCATGCATTCATTCGTGCAAGCACAATAAATGGTCTGATTTTAGCCTTTGCACATGTTTGATGGGTTGCTTTCAACTTTACTGAACCATCCTCAGCCTAGTTTGTCATCCTCTAGACTTAGATCTGACTATTTTCATCATTTTCCTTTAACCTTCTGACTATTTCATTTCAAATACTTTATTTATTTATTATTTGACATTGTTGTGCATTTCTTTAATAAATAAAAGCATTTGTTCTGGTGAGGGCACATATTGTGCAAATTTGAGGATTTTTCAACTCGTAGGCCATCCTCGCAGTTTTCCATCCTCAACATTTTCCATCCTCAAATTTGAATCAGATTTTTCTTCTTTTTGCCTTAATGATTAATAACCTATTTCCTTATATGAATACGCTCAAAAACACATATTAGTCATGATAGCGTTTCAGCAAGTGTACTGAATCGTTGCAAGTAATAATAAAACGGTAGTACCGAGTGTCGAACTCAAGGATTGCGTTTTACTATTGAATTATATTTGATTACTAAAATTGAACAAAAAGGTTCCCAAGTTGATTGAAATAATGTTTGAAATTAACAACAATCATAAAATTGATCTTTTATAATGAGAAAAATGTCAGGGATGAGTTTCACTTCGAATCCAACCTTGGTGTCTAATTTGATCCTAGTTACTGAATTCCTTTATTGAATTATTACCGAATTCTCTTTATTATTCTTGCCCTAATGTCTTAGTGACAGAACCTTTAATTCCAAAGTAACCCCTAATTCCTTAGTAGATTTAAGATTAGAATTAAGCATTACTGTATAGAAATTCTTTTGTAAATTATTGCTTTGCAACTAATTTAATTGGTTTCATGACCTGTATCTATCCCTAGACTACAAATTCATGAATTTCTCATCTCAAGCATTCGTAAAGTCCACTTCCGTTTCAAAATACAAATCGTAGAACATTTTAATGTTGATCAAGCAATAAAAAACATTAAGCACAGAGATGAGAAAAACAATTCAATAAACTCATTCATATAACTAGAAATCAAATCAGAAAAATAAGGGTTTCATCTGGTTACACTCATCCCTAACAAATAGGGTTTAGTTACTCATGACAGAGATACAAAAGATAAGGATTAAAGAAGAATTACAAGAATGATTCATGGATGATTCTTGATAAAACTGCTTCAATGGCGTTAGAAACGGCCGTCTTTGAGTTTCTATGCTAGGGCACAAGTCTCCCAACTTCCCAAGAGTCAAAAACATCCATAAAACAGTAAAAAAAATAGTGTTTTTATGATTGCTGATGCGCGTCACGCGCTCCAGGCGCGCGTTGGCAGAGCTGAATCCTGTGAAATGCGCTCCAGGCGCGCTCCAGGCGTGCAACATCTGCTGTCTGACGTATTTTGCATTTTTCTTGGCTTTCGCGTCTGAATTTGGTCCCGGTGTCTTCATGAAAGTTGTAGATATGGATCTTAGCTTTCATTAGCACTTAGAGTGACACTAATTGGACATCTAGAACTCTAGATATGGCTGAAATACTCCACATGTATCATGTTGATTTTTCACCAAAATTCAGCACTGCACTTAAAAACAAAACGCAATGTAAAATTACGAAAAACTCCTACTTAATCACTAAAATACAAGCATAACATATTAATAAATTCAAAGAACAAAAATAAACCGAATGTATCAAATAAATCCTTAATTTAACTGATGATTGAAGATAAATAAGACTAAAACAGTGGAAAAATATGCATATGATGAAAAGTTATCACAACCCCAAACTTAATCTATTGCTTGTCCCCAAGCAACAATTAATTTCATGTTTGGTGTAGTTAAAAATAACCTTAAACTCAATTTCTCAAATCACATCAAACTCAATTTTCAGTTTCAGCTACTGCAAACATCCATCATGCTCTATGGTTGCTAAAAATTTACACCAGGATTTGTACACATTGGCATTCATTTATCAAATTCAACTCTCTCTTCACACAATCTTACCAAAATTCTCTCAAGTGTTTAGAAGGGTGATGAATTTATCACTCAAATCCTAGAACATGCATCACGCTACCATAGGCTTGAAAAAATTCTAGTTAGCCATCACTATGCAGCAAATACATACATTTTTAGAGGACTTTCGGGTTGTAATGGGGCTTGGGTAAGGGTAGGACATTTTGGGATAGTAGGTTTTACTGTTGGAGTTAGGTATATACTTCCAAATTATTCTACCATTTTTTTTTCTTTTCATTATGGAGATTCTCAAACATTGAACAAAGAACCAAGAATATATTATTTATCGTTTTTGTTTTTTTTTGTTTTTTTGTTTTTTTGTTTTTTTGTTTTTTTTTTAGAATCACCACCCCAAACTTAAACGGTTGCTATCCCATGAGCAACCCCAAACTTAGAATTTGATCAATACATGACAAAACTTTTCTACCTAACTCCAAGTAGGGTGATGTAATTGAAGCAGGGTCTTTTTTTTTTTTTTGTGTTTTGTGTTTTGTGATGTGGCTAGTAACCGAAATAAAGGGGCACGGCTCAAAGGGGCTAGCAAAGGATAACATTTTTATAGGGTAGTTAGAAAGGCTCAAACGACCAAATAAAATTGCCTCAATGTATGCATAAATTACAAGTGATGCAAGTCAGAATTAGTGCAAGTTCTGAAGGGATAATACATGTCTGGATAATCACACAGCAAAGAATTTAAGTGTTTAGGCTCAAAAGCTCACAGCTAGGATAGTAAGAGAGAGTATGAACAATCAACATAATGCCAAACATGCATTCGAAAAGTTAAAATTGTATTTTTGAAAAACTTGATGGCCTATTAGCCTTCTGCAACCATTTAGTAATCAAGCATGTATGCATTAGGGAGACTTATCGACTTGAGCACTAACATAATCTAAGAAATAGAGTTTAACTTACGAAATCCCAAACAGAAACTTTAAGATCAAGTGCAAGTTATTACAACTTTTCATCATCAAACAAAGAAAACAAGAAGAAACAAAGAAAAGCAAATAGACTAGACTAAAACAAAGAAGAACAAGAAAAGAAACAAAGAAAAGAAAAAGAAAAAAATTTCAAAACAAAAGAAAGAAAACTTCTCTAGTTTAGCAATTCAAGGATCCACGTTTAGATCATCTGCTCCTGTTCCGCTCTGCTCGCCTGTGTACTGGTGAGGTGTAAATAGATCAACATAAAACATGCCTCCCGGTGTCTGTTGAGAAGAGGAGAATGCTCGATAGAGATTGGTCATCCCCAATTCTAATCTGGCGTGTCTATCTCGCTGATCAATCATTACTCGTTCCATCATAGTTTCCAATCTACCGATTCTGTCTTCGTTAGAGAGCTGAACTGGGTGTGGAGGGTGGTGTTGTGGTTCCTGTGGTTCAATATGTTCCTCTGCTGGCATCGCTGCTGGTGGGGCAACAGGGTAGTCTGTTGGAATCATAGAGTGTTTTGTTATCCATCTTGTAGTGATTGAAGTAGCTGGTTTCAACATTTCTTCGCCTTGTTTTGGTACCACTCTCACCAACTCACATAATGATGGAAGTAGCCTGTCGGGGGATCAAGAATGGCTGTGCCCCGAATATCATTGGCTATTAACATGCCCACATTAATTCTGTCACCTTTTAAGATCGCAAGTACTAGACACGCTCTTTGAAATGTTATATCGGACACATTCGAACATGGCAATAGTGTATGATGGACAAAAGTACTCCATGCCTTAGCAATCGGGGTGAGGTCCACTGAGCGTAATTTCCGAACTGAGCCATCTCTATTTCGTACCCAATCTGTGCCTGGTCTGCATAAAATGCGTAGGATTTCCTAACTGCTTGCTCTTACAAGTTTTTTTTCGATAGCTAGAAAGCGGCAATCATTATAGTTTGGCAGGCCAAGGATTTCATTGATGACTTGAGGTGTGAATGGTACCCTTTTTCCCCCTCACATAACTCACAAATTGGTCAAGTGGGAATGGTTGGTCAGACTTTAGATCAGAGGCATTAGAGTAGAATTCCACAGCTAATGATTTGCTCGCTGTGGTGAAAAATGTGGTCAGCTTCTCCCATCCTCTGGAAGCAATCATAGCCTGGATGTCAACAAATTCATCGTCTTCCAACTGAAAAGTTTTTTCACTTACAAACTTGTGGACTGCTGGGAGTTTGGCATGGTATTCTTGTGTTGCCATGTTCTTGAATAGGAATGCATCGTGTTGTGGGGCAAAGGATGTAGTTGCAACCTTAGTTCGTTTTGCCTTTTGTTGGGTTGCCATTAGGTCTTGAGGATGGGAGTGTGGATAGGTGAGGGACACTTACTTGAGGATGAGACAATTTTCGAGATTGTGTGAGTGAGCTTGGCCTTCAATGACAATGGTGTTTGTGAAGGGGGGGGGGGGTTTGGTGAAAGAGGAAAAAGGGTACTTACTTTTAAAGCCTTACAATGCGCTTCAAGCGCATGGGATGCGCTTCAGGCGCGCGCAAGACAGTAGCCAATCTGCAAAATGCGCTCCAGGCGTGTGTTAACAGAATTGGAACAAGCAAAATGCGCTTCAAGCGCAAGGCATGCGCTCCAGGCGTGCCTAAACAGAATGAAAACACGCGAAATGCGCTTCAAGCGCAAGGCATGCGCTCCAGGCGCGCCTAAACAAAATGAAAACACGCGAAATGCGCTTCAAGCGCATGAGGCGCGCTCCAGGCGCGTTTTTCACAGATTTGAAGTTCCAGAATGCGCTTCAAGCGCATGAGGCGCGCTCCAGCTGCGTTTTTGCTGCTTCTTAACAAAAAAAACAATCCCCAACACATTTTTATGATTTCTTGCTTATACTAAACATCAAGAATGAATAAAATTAGTAATTAAAAGCTAAAATTAAGATTAAATGAAGTGACGTCAACTAAAATGAAAAGGATATGAAGTTGGGTTGCCTCCCAACAAGCGCTTGTTTAGTGTCCTGAGCTTGACAATTCACTCTTCAAGTTGTGTCCAGATGGATGGACTACATCGAAAGTTTTGACTCTTCCCTGAAATACGATTTGAGTCTTTGTCCATTGACCTTGAAGTTCCGATCGGAGTGTGTATCTTTCAACTCTACGGCACCGTGTGGAAATACCTTGATTACCTTGAAAGGGCCCGACCATCTTGACTTTAGTTTTCCGGGAAACAACTTCAATCTTGAGTTGAATAGGAGAACTAGTTCTCCTTCTTGGAATTCCTTGAGTCTTATTTTTTTGTCATTCTCATAAGCAAAATTCTGGAATTCCTCTAACTCGTGAAGTTGAAGAATTCTCGCCTCGCCTGCCTTGCCCAAGTCAAAGTTCAAGTACTTCGTCGCCCAAAACGCTCGATGCTCAAGTTCGAGAGGTAAATTACAAGCTTTACCATATACCATTTGATACGGGGACATACCCAGGGGGTCTTAAAAGCTGTTCGGTAGGCCCAAAGTGCATCATCAAGTTTCGTTGACTAATCTTTTCGTGAGGCAGTTACTGTCTTTTCTAGGATTTGTTTAAGCTGCATGTTGGAGACTTCAACCTGCCCACTAGTATGTGGATGGTATGGGGTTGCCACTCTATGACGCACATTATATTTCTTCAGAAGGTATTCCATATTCCGGTTTAGAAAATGGGTGCCTTCGTCACTAATCAAGGCTCGAGGCACGCCGAAACGAGCGAATATGTTCTTCTTGAGAAAGGTGATAACCTGTTTCGAATCATTTGTTGGAGTAGCTATTGCTTCAACCCATTTTGAGACATAATCCACCGCCAGCAAAATATAAACCTTGTTATATGACGATGTGAATGGACCCATGAAATCAATACCCCACACATCGAACACTTCTACTTCTAATATAGGATTTTGCGGCATCTCATCCCATTTTGAAATGTTACCGGTGCACTGGCATCGATCGCATTTCTTCACATAGTTGAATGCATATTTGAATAATGAAGGCCAAAACAACCCCGATTGTAGAACTCTTGCTGCAGTTCGGTCACCACTGAAATGACCCCCATACTCAGAGTCGTGGCAGTGCCACATTACCTTTTCTTGTTCCTCCTCGGGCACACACCTTCGCAATAGCCCATCCACTCCTCTTTTGTACAGAAAGGGTTCATCCCATACATAGAATTTGGCATCGTGGATAAACTTCTTTCTTTGTTGGTAAGTGAAATCAGATGGGATTGTACCCCCCACCTTGAAATTAGCAAAGTCGGCGAACCACGGTGCCATGGTAATGGCGAAGATGTGCTCATCAGCAAATTGATCTCAAATCGGTCTAATATCCTCATTCTCCTCGACCTTCTCCAATCGAGATAGGTGGTCAGCTACAGTGTTCTCTAACCCCTTTTTATCCCGGATCTCAATGTCAAATTCTTGTAGTAATAGAATCCATCTAAGCAACCTTGGTTTTGATTCTTGCTTAGTAAACAAATACCTCAAAGCAGCATGATCAGTGTAAACAATAACTTTCGATCCTAATAAATAAGACCGAAATTTATCAAAAGCATAGACTACAGCTAATAATTCTTTTTCAGTTGTAGCATAATTGTGTTGTGCCTGATTTAAAACATGACTAGCATAGTAGATCACATGCAACATCTTGTCTTTTCTTTGTCCCAGAACTGCCCCAATAGCACTGTCACTTGCATCACACATGATTTCAAAAGGTAGTGATCAGTCAGGTGCAGTGATAATGGGGGCAGTTATCAGCTGGTTTTTCAAATTGTTAAAGGCATGCAAACAATCCTCATTGAATTTGAAAGGTGTGTCTTTCGCAAGTAGGTTTGTAAGTGGTTTTGCAATTTTTGAAAAATCTTTTATAAACCTTCTATAAAATCCAGCATGGCCTAAAAAGCTTCTAATGCCTTTCTCGTTGGTAGGAGGGGGAAGTTTTTCAATAACTTCAACTTTGGCCTTATCTACCTCAATCCCCTTGTGGGAGATTCGGTGGCCCAAAACAATTCCCTCTCTTACCATAAAATGACATTTCTCCCAATTTAGGACCAAGTTAGATTTTTCACACCTTTCTAATACAAGAGATAGATTAATCAAACAATTATCAAAGGATGACCCAAAATACAGAAAAGTCATCCATGAATACCTCGATATGTTTCTCAATCATATCAGAAAATATAGACATCATGCACCTTTGAAATGTAGCCGGCGCATTACACAGTCCAAATGGCATTCTTCGATAAGCAAATACCCCATACGGACATGTAAATGAAGTTTTCTCTTGATCCTCGGGTGCTACAGCTATCTGATTGTACCCTGAATAACCGTCTAGGAAGCAGTAATACTCATGTCCGGCTAACTGCTCAAGCATCTGATCAATGAAAGGGAGCGGGAAATGATCCTTCCTCGTGGCACTGTTCAATCTCCTGTAATCAATACACACTTTCCAACCTGTAACCGTTTGAGTAGGAATTAACTCGTTCTTTTCATTTGTGATGACAGTCGTTCCCCCCTTTTTTGGTACAACTTGGATGGGACTCACCCAAGAGCTATCTGAAATTGGGTATATGAGGTCGGCTTCTAATAGTTTTACCACCTCTTTCCTTATCACTTCTTTCATTACCGGATTCAATCTCCTTTGGGGTTGTACTACCGGTTTGTGATTGTCCTCCATGAGGATTTTGTGCATACAAAAAGTCGGACTTATTCCCTTCAAGTCATCAATGGACCAACCGATAGCACCCTTGTGCTTCCGCAGAATTCTCAACAACTTTTCTTCTTGCAACTCGCTCAAGCTTGCACTAATTATGGCTGGATTTTTTTCTTCTTCACCCAGGAATACATATTTCAAATGAAGAGGCAGCTGCTTGAGTTCAATCAGTGGTGTCTTTTTCTCCGCGGACTTGTCTTCATTTCCTTTCAAGTCCTCCCACCTAGTAGGAAAACGGGGGGAGTAGGATGGTGATGCTTCTAACATGGCCAACACCTCTTTCATCTTTGGGTCTTCACTTTCTTGAACGACATCTTGGGGTAGACATAAAACTCTTTCTAATGGGAGGCTGGGTGTTTGATGCGTTATTTCTTCATTGACTATCTCATCTAAAATCTCGATTCGATTGCACCCTTCTCTTTCTCTTGAGTGTTCCATGGATTTCAGAATGTTAAAAGTGACGGTTTCCTCATTTACTTTCAGGGTTAAGGTGCCATCTGCAACATCAATCATAGCTCTCCCTGTTGCTAAGAACGGTCTCCCCAAAATCAAAGGAATGTCGTTGTCTTCCTCCATATCTAGTACCACGAAATCCACTGGAAAAATGAACTTATCCACTTTAACCAACACATCTTCCACTACACCATAGGGATGTTTCATTGAGCGATCCGCAAACTGTAAAGATGTGTCCTTGACTTTTCCGATGCCTAGCTTTTTGGATATTGAAAGGGGCATAAGACTTACACTAGCTCCAAGATCACACAAGGCTTTCCCAAAAGTTCTATTTCCAATAGCGCACGGGATTGAGAAGCTTCCAGGGTCCTTGAGCTTCGGTGGCAACTTCCTTTGTAGTATAGCACTACACTCTTCCGTAAGCATAACTGTTTCTCCTCCGATTTTTCTTTTTTTCGACAGAATCTCTTTCATGAACTTAGCATATGTCGGCATCTGCTCTAGTGCTTCTGCAAAGGGGATGTTAATCTGTAATTGTTTAAAAACATCAAGAAATTTCCCAAATTGTTTTTCAGTTTCTTCCCTCCTTAATCTTTGAGGAAATGGAAGTCTAATTTCTGGTTTTGGCAGTGGTTCCCTTTTTTGTACCATAGGTTCTTCCTCCTTTTCAATAGCGATGTGTTCTTCACCCGATATTGGTGTGACCATTTCCTCCAAGTGGGTTAGAGTCAAGGTACTTCTACTCTGTTTGGCTTCAGGTGGTACTTGTTCCCTCACTTTGCCACTCCTCGTGGTCACTGCATTAACATTGTTTCTAGGATTCGGAATTGTGTCACTAGGCAAATTTCCGGACGTTCTGTGTGCCATTTGTTGAGCAAGTTGACCCACTTGAGTCTCAAGATTCTTTATTGAGGCAGAGTGATTTTTCTGGACGGCTCTTGACTCTTCAATGAAAGAACTGGTGCTTGTAACTAGTTTCTCTATAGCGCTCTCCCAAGCAGCCTTTCTCGGTGGGACTTGGTTTGTTTGAGCTCCTTGTTGACCCTGAGATCCACCTTGTTGATCTCTCCAAGAAAAATTGGATGATTTCTCCAACCAGGATTGTACGTACTAGAGTAGGGGTTATTCTTCCTGTTGTTGTTGTTACTTACAAAATTCACCTGTTCTAGTTCTTCTACCTCATTGTCATCCAGTGCTTCACAAACTCCAGTTTTATGTGCTCCTCCACAAAGGTTACAACTAGTCTGCTTTAGTAATTTAACAGGGGCCACTTGGGGTTGTATATTTAGAGCTGCCATTCCCTTCTTGATCTCAGTGGTGATAACCTCTTCCATCTTCGATATAAACCTGCCTGGAGCTAACCCATCCGTAACATTCAACTCCATTACACCACTTGTTGACCCACCACTTCTGTCATACAACATCATCTGTTCATTTGATGCCATGATCTCAATAATTTTTCGTGCTTCTGTTGCGGTTTTGTAATTCAAAGAACCACCGACTGTGGCATCTAACATAATTCTAGTGCTCGGCCTCAAGCCATTACAGAATATTTGCATTTGGGCAGTGTCATCATAAGAATGATTAGGACATCCAGCTAGTAAGTTTCTGAATCTCCTGTAGGTGTCACGAAGAGATTCCCCCTCTTTCTGTTTGTAACCGGTGATTTCTTGCCTCTTTCTAATGAACATGGCTGGGGGGAAATATTGTTCCAAGAACTTATCCTCAAGATCATCCCATGTGGTGATGCTGTCGGCGGGGAATGAAAGAAATCACTCTTTAGCTTCATCTATCAAAGAGAATGGAAATAGCTTCAATTTCTTGCATTCTTCAGACAACCCATCCACCTTCACTGTTTCACATAATTCAAAGAAATTTGTGAGGTGTCTGTTGGCGTCTTCGTTATGTCTACCGGCAAAATGAATTTCCCTCAACTCTCGGTAAAGAGCAGGACTTATTTCAAACTTATTGACTGTGACCGCTTGGTGACGAATGGGTAATCGAGCACGATTTCTGTTTCGATTCCCATACTCTCCAAGAGTACGTTCTGGTGGTGGTGGTTCGGCCATTTCAGTTAATATGACAGAATCACCTAAAACCTCTTCGTCCACTACTAAATGTCTTTCCCTTTGTCTCCTTTCTCGAGCTGCTTTTCTATGTGCTTTCGCTGTTTTTTCAATTTCTGGATCAAAGATAAGTTCAGCTGAGGACTGGCCTCGCATACAAGGTTAGACAAATTGTGAGTACTTAAGAGATTTAAAATAAGGGAAAAAAAAACAAAAATTTTATTGCAGAGCAAAAAATTTCAATTAAGTAAGTAAATTAAATTCAATAGTGATATGGCAATGCCCGGCAACGGCGCCAAAAACTTGATAGCGTTTCAGCAAGTGTACTGAATCGTTACAAGTAATAATAAAACGGTAGTACCGAGTGTCAAACTCAAGGATTGCGTTTTACTATTGAATTATATTTGATTACTAAAATTGAACAAAAAGGTTCCCAAGTTGATTGAAATAATGTTTGAAATTAACAACAATAATAAAATTGATCTTTTATAATGAGAAAAATGTCAGGGATGAGTTTCACTTCGAATCCAACCTTGGTGTCTAATTTGATCCTAGTTACTGAATTCCTTTATTGAATTATTACCGAATTCTCTTTATTATTATTTCCCTAATGTCTTAGTGACAAAACCTTTAATTTCAAAGTAACCCTTAATTCCTTAGTAGATTTAAGATTAGAATTAATCATTACTGTAAAGAAATTCTTTTGTAAATTATTGCTTTGCAACTAATTTAATTGGTTTCATGACCTGCATCTATCCCTAGACTACAAATTCATGAATTTCTCATCTCAAGCATTCGTAAAGTCCACTTCCGTTTCAAAATACAAATCGTAGAACATTTTAATATTGATCAAGCAATAAAAAGCATTAAGCACAGAGATGAGAAAAACAATTCAATAAACTCATTCATATAACTAGAAATCAAATCAGAAAAATAAGGGTTTCATCTGGTTACACTCATCCCTAACAAATAGGGTTTAGTTACTCATGACAGAGATACAAAAGATAAGGATTAAAGAAGAATTACAAGAATGATTCATGGATGATTCTTGATAAAACTGCTTCAATGGCGTTAGAAACGGCCGTCTTTGAGTTTCTATGCTAGGACACAAGTCTCCCAACTTCCCAAGAGTCAAAAAGATCCATAAAACAGTAAAAAATAGCGTTTTTATGATTGCTGATGTGCGTCACGCGCTCCAGGCGCGCGTTGACAGAGCTGAATCCTGTGAAATGCGCTCCAGGCGCGCTCCAGGCACGCTCCAGGCGCGCTCTAGGCGCGCTCCAGGCGCGCAGCATCTGCTGTATGACATATTTTGCATTGTTCTTGGCTTTCGCGTCTGAATTTGGTCCCCGTGTCTTCATGAAAGTTGTAGATATGGATCTCAGCTTTCATTTGCACTTGGCGTGACACTAATTGGACATCTAGAACTCCTGATATGGCTGAAATACTCCACGTGTATCATGTTGATTTTTCACCAAAATTCAGCACTGCACTTAAAAACAAAACGCAATATAAAATTACGAAAAATTCCTACTTAATCACTGAAATACAAGCATAACATATTAATAAATTCATAGAACAAAAATAAACCGAATGTATCAAATAAATCCTTAATTTAACTGATGATTGAAGATAAATAAGACTAAAACAGTGGAAAAATATGCATATGATGAAGAGTTATCAAGTCATTTAACCAAAATCATAATCACTTAAGTAATTTTATTATCATTAAAGTCATTTGAGAGATTTTGTCTCAACACATTCTTCCAGTTTAACTTCCATCCTCTTCTAATTTTTTCCCGACTTCTATCACTCTCACTCATCAACCATTTGTTCAAAAAATTCTTTTTACTCATTAGTTACTTCCCACTCTACTGTTTTTTCCAATGGCTCGAACCAAAGTCACTGCAAAACACAAAATCACTTATCAAGAATCAGAATAGAATCAAGATGTTTACTCAAGCACCGAGTCAGATTACCATGAAGAAACCCAATATAAAGGAACCTCTTTGAACACCATTCCTTCTTCTCAACCTTCCAAAAGTTCCTCTTCTCCTTCTCTCACTCCAAAAATTTCAAAAAATTCATCATCCTCAGCTCCCATCAGGCGCTCCTCCAGAATCATGTCTGGTTATATTTCATCCAAAAAGGCGCTCCCTCAAGACAATACAGTGAATGTCATTCACTCTGATGATTCGGAGGCTACTCTACCTTCAGAACCTTCACAACAACCTCCTCTTGAGAAATCCACATCCAAAGCTTCAACTCTCAAAAAGGTTAAACCTTTTTCACCAAAACCCCCATCCTCTTCTCCAAAAATTTATGATATCACCTCACTGTTTGATTCGGCTGATTTAGAAACTAATTATGTATCAAAATGGCAAAACAAATCTATGGTCAATGGTAAAATCATTGATCTTGCTGATATCAAACAAGGAGGATTTAATGTGGAAGAAATATTTGACCAACTCGGATGGACATCATTTTTCAAAATCAATCAGCCCCAATATCCTCGATTTGTAAGGGCATTCTATGCTGCTTCAAATGGTTCAAAGGACTTCACTAGTTTTAGTATGGTACTAAATGGGGTTCATATGGAGATAAATCCCACTACACTATGTCAAATTCTTGACATACGTGATGAAGGAGCCTACCACTTGTTTGAAAGGTGGTATTCAAGATGTCTCATCACCAGGACCTTTGTCCTTCAAAAGATTCTCATCAAACCTCCAAAACCTTTAGTGGCCTCCAATCTCCATCTAATATGTCGTATCCTCCATAACATTTGTGTTCACTCCATTGCACCTCAAGCTGTCAGCTTTGAGAAAGTCACGGAGCTTGATATCATGATCATTCATCATTTGATGACTGGCTCTCCTCTTCACTTAGGTTATGTGATTTTCTGATTTATGTTGAATGTTGTTTTGATGGGAAGATCTGCTCCCTAGGGGATGTTACTAACTAAAATTTTCAAATTCTTCAAACTCCCACTTGAAGATGAACCCTCCATCCAATTCAATAACACCTTTTCTATCAAGAATATTAAACAAATGAAGTTTAAGCAAGAAAACCTCCCTGCCTCTAAGAAAAGGAAAGCACGAGATTCCTCTTCTCCCTCTTAGAAATATGAAAAAGACACCATTCAACCACCACCTGAGGATACTCCATCACCACTTATTCAAGAACCCACCTCTCCACTATGTAACTCTCCTGATCATACTCCATCCTCATTCCATGACTCTCCTACTCTTAAATCACCTGTCCAGCCATCTCCTCAATCTTCACCAATCCAAAATCTGACTCCCCTTCATGAAACCGATCCTCTCCATAAGGATGCCTTCATACCAACTCCTCTTCAAAATATGGAAGATGGTGAGGAGTTATATTTTGATCTTAATTTGTTTTATCCTCCCTCTCCTAAGAATGTGCCTATGGCCTCTCCTCCAACTGGGCCAATGGAAGAGGATGTGCACCCACAACCAGATTTTTCGCAACAAATTCCCATTCCTCCTGCTGCAACTCATGAAGAACCTGCCCAACCTATCCCTGAGGTCACATGTCTGCTCAGTTCCCTTGACTCATTTTTTACTGCCACAATGCATAACTATTCAAAGGACAAATCTGGGAGCTCTCAGAATAAGAGTTCCAGTGTAAATGATCAGCCTAAGGACTCGTTTCCTAGCACGAGGACTGAGGACATCCAGGAACAGAAGAAAATGAAATTGTTCAAATTAATTAGGAAGGTTCATAAGAAAATCCTTCACAGCTTCACTCACTTTCAAAACTCCTTGGTTCAGTTTGGTCTCATTCTTGAGTGGGTTACCAAACACTTGGCTCCTACTATTGCTCCTGGAGATCATCCTCCTGAGCTACCAGTCCAGCCTTGCTCTGTTGTTCCATCTCCCTCATCCTCATTTGATCATCCTTATCTGACTAAATCTGTGGTTATTTTTTTTATGCTGCCAAATTCATGGGGAGAATGATTATGCTTATCCAGTAGTTGTTTTGTGTTAAATTGTTTGTTTTGTTAAACTGTTTGTTAAGTTGAATTGTTGTGTTGCCTATGTATCATGTTTGATGTTTATGTTGTGTTGAACAAATCTTTGAATTATTGTCTTATTATTATGAAGTTTTATTTATGGTTAAAATCATATTATCTTAACACCATGGCATACATTTATGGGGAGTAATGTTTTTTAGTTTTAAAAATCATTAAACATATGATTGAGGGGGAGCATAAACATTTTATCTTATGAACTTGTCTTATTTAAAATCATAATCTAAAGAATTTTGTCATCATCAAAAAGGGGGAGATCGTTGAGACAAAATCTCTCAAATGATTTTAATGATAACAAAATTACTTAAGAGATTATGATTGTGGTTAATGACTAATATGTGCTTTTGAGTGTATTCATATAAGAAAATAGTTTATTAATCATTAAGGCCAAAAGAAGAAAAATCTGATTCAAATCTAAGGATTGGAAAATGCTGCGTATGGAAAACCGTAAGGATGGCCTACGAGTTGAAAAATCCTCAAATCTGTACAATATGTGTCCTCACCAGAACAAATACTTTTATTCATTAAAGAAATGCACAACAATCCCAAACAATGAATAAATAATGTATTTGAAATAAAAAGTCAGAAGGTCAAAGGAAAAGGATGAAAATAGCCAGATCTAAGTCTAGAGGATGACATACTAGGCTGAGGATGGTTCAATAAAGTTGAAAGCAACCCATCAAGCATGTACAAAGGCTAAAATCAGACCATTTATTATGCTTGCACGAATGAATACATGAAGAAGTCAAGTTAAAGAAAGGCACCAACAAACAAGCCAAAAATGGAAGATCACATGTGAATGGCAGATCTGATCCTCAGACTAGAGGATGACAATCCTATGTAAGAGGATAGCTTTCTCTCTTGTGATAATCACTCTCAAAAGATGAAATCAACCTAGTCCTTACAGTTTTTGAAAAGGTTGCAGCTCATATGGTAAAAGAAACAACCTTGCACTCTTTGATAAAAGAGAATAGACAAGGACATCCCAAGATCAAGTTACAAGGAAGTTGTGCATGCGCAAGGATGACCCTGCTAGTCCAAGAACAAGTTGAATGGTAGTTTTGTAATTATGATGAAAAACCTTGGATCTTTTGAAATGAGTTTCAACGGTCATCAAAAATCTTAGACATCTATAAAATGCAGCAAGCTCTCCATCATAATACACACAACACAATTGCATAAAAAAATCAAGCATCTTAAAGCCATCAAGAGCAATTCCCATCCTCACTTCATACTTTCTTTGATCGTACACTATATCTTTGTAAATCCTTTGAGAAAGTATTAAGAATCAATTACTCTCATATCACTTTGTAATTTCCACGTGAGATACACTTGGAAATATTTGAAAATTGATTGTAAGCTTGGTGAAGCTCAAGAATACACATTTTGTAATCATCCTCAGCATGAGGTTGATCAGTTTGAACTTTAGTAAAATCTGACAAGGGTGTGAGGACTACACGTAGCCATCTTTGGGTGAACTTGTATAAAATTGTGTGTGCCTCTTTCATATTCCTCATTTACTATTTGCTCAAGTCAAAACTGAAGGTTTGAAAAAACCCATCCTCGGACTTACCATCCTCAGCGAGAGGATAGTTTTTAAAAGCACTTGAAAATTATTTTTAATAGCAAAATCCCTATTCAACCCCCCCTTCTAGTGATATTTAGCTACGTCAGTCACGAGTGTCATTTCTCAACTCTCACAACCAAGCTCTAGATACCACTTTGTTGTAGAATGGAAGGTATTTCTAATAGGAACCTCTCAATTTACTTGATGTTTAATGTCAAGTATAATGAAGTATTTATAGGTACAAATAGAAAACTCTAGATACTTTTTTAGGAGCTTCCTAATTAATACCCACTTCTAGATACTTCCCACAATTTTATATAATTAAAGTACTTCTAGATTCTTACATAGAAATTCTACACAATTCTTGAATTATAATAGTTATTGTGTTATTTAATTAAGTTATTATGTTATTTAATTACATGTGTGGCAGGTAGGGTCAATTATTATGTTTTTAGATAGATATTTGTGGTAGTTAAGAGCAATTATTATATTTTTAGGTAGTTTGTAGTGTAATTAAATATGGAAACTAAATGTTGTAATAGTTATTCTGAAATTTTAGAAGTGAATATTGTGAGGAGAGGTTAAGGCTCTCGAATACTTGGAATATGAGTGTCAAATTGTGTGTGCTTTGAATATACAATGCGATATTCTATAATTATTCTTTGTAAACATTCATACTCATGGATAATTTCAGTGGTTGTTTATCAATATATTTCTCTCTTGTTATTGGTTTCTATCAACTGGTAACAAAGCAAGTAACATTCGAGTAGATTTAAAAACTGTGTTGACACGAGGATATATGGAAGCAAGGTTGGAATAATTTGAACATGGATATGAGCGGTTACTCAAGATAATGGAATAGGAGAAGGTTAAACGTGCAACCTCTCTGAAGGTTCACAACATATTGAAAACCATTCGAACAATAAAGACATTTAAGTGGAGATCCCTATTTTCAAAGGAAATGACGCATATGGCTGGCTGAACAGAGATTCTTTAAATTGAAGGGATTGACTGAAGGACAAAAATTGTTGGCTGTAATGGTAGCAATGGAATGGAAGGCATTGAATTGGTTCCAATGGTGGGAGTTTTCTACACTATTTCCAACTTGAGACGATTTTCTTACAACCATTTTAAGACAGTTTCAACTTTCAACCACCCATAATTCAAAGTCCTTTTGAAATATTGTTGAGTTTAAAGAAAATTGGTACAACAAAATAATATGGAGAGCATTTTGAATTATATGTAGGCCCTCTCAAATGTACAAAATCATCATATTTATAAGGGATATTCTTGAATGGATTAAAAGATGTGATAAAGGCATAATTGAAACTCCATCCAATGGACTCTTTACCAAAATTGATGGATTATGCACAAAGGATGGATGAAAGTAATTGTTTGATGAGAAAAGGAATGGGAAATGTTAGTACAAGACATAACTCTAATTTCAAGCTTACAACAACACCCGTACAATCACTTGGGAGCCTTATAACAAGCCTTCTTCATAGGGACAAGCTACGATCAACAGTTCCAAGGGAAGACAATTTAAAAGGCTTATTGATGCTGAAATTCAAGATAGAAGGGTCAAAAAGACTATATTTTTGGTGTGATGATAAGTTTGTTTCAGGCCATGTATGCCTCAATAAAGAATTTAAAGTTTTAATATTAGAAAACTAATCTTATTTCTACAAAACCAAATACTCCAAAAAATGTTAATGATAAGACAAAATACAACATCATTTGCTTGTGATCTCCAATCCATGGTACAAGTACCCAACACTACCAAGGGAGAAGTGAGTTTGACCTTGCAATCAAGAACTACTTTACGCCAAGACCAAAGATGGCTCGCAAATGAGCCCTCAAAGAAAAGATGTTGAGCCTTTTATTTTTAATGATTTTCCAAAACACCAACGATTCTGCAGGGGGATAATGAGATTCAAAATCAATTTTACCAACACAATATTTTGAAGGCTAACTTTAGAATTGTAAGCCTTCTTGAAGGTTAAAAAACAAGAAGTAGTAGAATTGTAGGCAATACAATTAGGACTATGGACAATAGAGATAATAGTACTTTTAGTGTCAGCAACAAGAGTTGGGTATCCGAACTCAATATCATTAGGAATGAGCCATTTACCATTATGAATAAATCAACCATCTTACTTGTGAGAAAAAGAACATCCATATTGGAAATTTGCAAGGAATCACAAACCTTGTATCCAAGGGTAACCTCTATTGAATGATATCATACACACTCTTCATGCCATGCTAGATGAAAGATGATGTATGGTGTTTAACTGGTTTACCAAAATGAAAAAACATGCCCTTTAAAACTCTAGCCCATGGAGATTTAGAGTTAATCATATCCCAACAAAGTTTCAAATAACCTTTTTTATTAATATTTGAAATGGTTCTGATACCAAGCTCGCCTTCGGCAAGTGAAGAACAACGTTTATTCCAAAAAATAGTGACCAATCTGTGAACATCAAAACTACATGTCCAATCAAATTTACTAATACAAGAATCCATATTTTTATTGAGACTTACATGCTAGGAATAGATTTTGAAATTGTGGATCAACATATCATGCATTATTGATTTAACAAGTTGACAATTTGTACCTGATTTTATCAATTATAGGTTGGAGATGGCAGACCCTTCGCTTACCTTTGAAAATGGATCACCTAAGTAATAATAGGTAAACATGCAATAAAATAGCCAAGAACATTAGCAAGAACAATATGAACAATCTACGTTTTACACAGAAGCCAAGAACATTATTAGTTTAGTGAGTGATTGATCTCCATTTTCAACAACAACTGGTATCAAGAGCATAAGAGTATTCCATTCAAAGAAAAGATGACATCAACAAAGTATGTACTTGAAAAATGCATTTTAATGAATGTTGTCGTGTGCCACGCATTCTAGGCGCATATTTTGCACTTCAAGTGCGACTCGACATATTCAAAAGGGTGGAAATGCGCCCCAGGCGCATCTATTGCGCTCCAGACACATAGCTTCTTCTGTTTAACGTTTTCTGCATTTTATCCTCTTTCGAATCTGACTTGGGTTCTGGTGTCTTCATGAAAGTTTAAGCTATGGATCTTAGCTTTCATTTGCACTTGATTTGACTCCAATTAGATATCTACTTCTCTAGATATGGCTAAAATACTTCACGTAGGTCATGTTGATTTCTCACTAAAATTCAGCATTGCACTAAAACAAAGTAACAACGGAAAACTATAAAAAAAATCTCTACTTAATCAAGGAAATAAGAACATAAACATTTCCTTAAATAAAAGAACTAAAATCAAAAAAATATATCAAATAACTCCTTAAATTAACTAATGAATAAAAGATAAATAAGACTAATAATAATGAAAAATATGCATATGATGAAGAGTTATCAGAACCATGAAGATTTTGTCAAAGGTTAGATATGTTCAAGAACTGAAGAGGAACTTAATTTCTCTAGGAATGCTGGAAATAGTTGGTTGTTTATACAAAGCAACAAAATACGCTCTTAAAGTCATAAAATGATCATTGGTAATCGTGAACGGAACAAGGGATGATGGCATCTACTTCTCAATGGTCAAGCAGCGATAGGAATGGCAGCAGTGGTTGTTCATGCATCAAGTAAAGATAGCTTGTGGCATCAAAGGCTGGGGTATGTTAGTCTAAATGGAATGCAAGTTCTAGACAGACAAGACATGTTAGGTGGGGACAAGATTAGTGATCTTGAATTTTGTGAGCACTGTGTGTATGAAAAAATCCAGAGGGTCATATTCTTTACAAGAAAACATTGATCAAAAGGAATTCATGAATATGTTCATAGTGATCTATGGGGCCTTACAAAGATTGTTTTACGTGGAGGTAACAAGTATTTCATTATATTTCTTGATGATTATAGTAGAAACATATGGATTTACTTGATGAAAAGTAAGGATGAAGCATTTAAAACATTTTAAGATTACTTGTTGAAAATATGACTGACAAAAGGATTAAAACTCTAAAGACAGATAATGGTCTTGAATTTGATAGTGACGAATTCACTAGTTTTTGCAAACCTCATGGTGAGAACAGAGATAGGACTGTAAGGAGCACACTTCAGCAAAATGGACTAGCTGAAAGGATGATTAGAACCTTGCTTGAAAGAATGAGATGTATTATGTCAAATGTAGGGATACTTGTTCAATTTTGGGGGAAGTTGTTCATACAACTTGTTATTTGATAAATTTGAGCCCCTCTACTGCAATTGAACTCAAAATCCCTTCAAGAGATGTGGACAGGGCACGCTGTAAACTACAATCATCTAAAAGTATTTGGATGTGCTGCATACTACCATATAAATGAAAGGAAGCTAGCCCCTCGAGCCAAGAAAGGGTACTTTGTTGGATATTCAAGTGGTGTAAAAGGTTATAGAATATGGTTTCTTAAAAGTAGGAAATGTATTATTATCAGGGATGTTTAAGTCTTTAAATAATGTTGCGAATAAAAGCTCACATCAAATTGAAGATGAGAAGTTTGATCTTGAGGTGGAGAAAGTTAGAGGGAAACGAATAATATTCTTGGAACAACAACATCCTTAACAAGACAAAATTGAGAGGTTTGATCATGAGGTGGAGAAGTTGTAGAAAAACAAAGAACGTTATTGGTTTCAGCCACATAAAAGGAGAAAGATCAACATAAACTAATAACGTTCTTGGTTTCAGAACAACAGCAGGCTCAACAAGACAAGTTTGATGCAAACCCAGCAGAACATGCTATGTTTCCATATGAGGAATTAGATGATTATAACCTCATTAGAGACAGAGAAAGAAGGATATCAAAACCCACTCAAAGATATGTAAAAGGCTCCAGCGTGATTGGTGGAGGACTAGATTCCAACGATGAAGAGATGTAATCACATAATGTTCTCTCTGAAGATGAATGTGGAGGTGTTGGTCTTGGTGGAGGTGATGGTGTACAAACTGGAGATGGTGAAGGAGATGATGATAGTGTTGGTGAGGTAGGGTTCTTGTGTTCTATTGTTTTGGTGAGAGCCTTTTTTGAAAAAAAAATTAGAGTTGATGATGGAGGGGACAAGAAGATGAACTTTTTCAAAAAAAAAGGGATGAAGTTGTTATTTAGTGAAGAGAGATTAACGATTTTGACTGTTTTTAGTTAATTTGTGAGTATAGAGAGTGTCATGCGTGTGATTAGATGGATTGGTCAGTTGAGTATTTGGAAGGAGGAAAGTGAAATGATGTGGCAGAACAAGCATGGGTAGCCGTTACCTTTTGTAAAGTGAAATGATATGGCGGGACAAACATGCTCAAAACAGAAAACGTTCTCCATTATAACTAGAATGTTCTGGTTTCAATTTTAACGATCCTGAGCAGGTTTTTTTAATGATTTTTAATCGTTCTTTGAAAGAATTGAAACTTTCTTTAGGCTTTGTAAAAATGTTAGCTAATTGACTCTTTGTATCAATAAAGATTGATTCAATTTCTTTTTTATTCACATGATCTCTAATAAAATGGTATTTTATTTCAATATTTGGACATTTGAATGTTGAACAGGGTTCTTAGATAAATTAAATGCACTAATATTATCACAATATATTGGAATATAAGAATATCTTATTTAAAAATCTTCAAGTTGATTTTTGATCCATAAGACTTAGGAGCAACAATTTGCTGCTGAGACATATTTAGCTTTAGTGGTTGATAGGGCAATCATGTTTTGCTTTCTACATGACTAGTTTATCAAAGTTCTTCTAGGAACTGACATGCACCATTTGTGTTCTTTCTTTCGATCTTATCATGGGCTTAATCGGCATCACAATAAACTATAAGATCAAACTGAGAACCTTTGCTAACAAAAGGTCAAGATCAGTAGTACCAACGAGATAACAATAAATTATTTTTACTACAGTTAAGTGAGACGCTTTTGGTGAAGATTGAAACCTAGCACATAATCCTACTACGAAAACAATGTCAGACCTGCTTGTAGTTAAATAAAGTAATGAGCCAATCATACCCCTATATTCTTTTTTAGAAATTGATTGTCCATTTTCATCTTTATTTAATGAGGATGATAGATGCATGAGAGTAGTTATAATTTTGGCTTCACTCATTTTGTATTTTGTTAAGAGATCCTTGATATATTTTTCTTGACGTATGAAAATTCAATTTTTATGTTGTTTTATTTGTAAACCAAAGAAATATCTTAATTATCCCATCATGCTCATTTTAAATTCACTTTGCTTGAGATTTTAAATTTTTTTACACATTTTTTCATTTGTTGATCCAAAAATAATATCATCAACATACACTTGAACAATGAGTAAATCATTTTTATTTGTATTCTTAAAAAATGTTGTGTGAATGTTTCTATAGGAAAATCCATTTTTGATCGAAAAGGAACTTAATATTTCATATCAAGCTCTAGGAGCTTGGTTTAAACCATACAAGGCTTTGGTGAGCTTAAAAACATGATTCGGTTTCTTTAGTTTTTCAAATCCAGGAGGTTGATGAACATAAACATGTTCAATTACAAAACCATTTAAAAATGCACTTTTAACATCTATTTGAAAAAGTTTGATATGTTTATAAGATGCATATGCAAGAAGAATTTGTATGACTTATAACCTTGCAATTGGAACAAAGGTTTCATCATAGTCTATTATTTCTTGTTGACTATAACCTTTTCATCATAGTTTATTATCATCGTCATGTTGTTTACATTATATTTAAATGTCATTCTTGTTCTAATGACATCAGTTGTATCTCCAATGATTTGATTATGAGGATGATCACCTATTAGTTTCCAACTTCTAGGAGGAGTTTGAAACAATGATTGTTTATCAATCTTGTTTTCCTGGGGAACAATATGTTGTGTTTGCCCAAATTTTTCTTCCTCCTCATCATCTTTCTTTTTTAAATCAAGATCATCAAATAATATGTGCATACTTATTTCAACAATTTTGATTTTCAAATTAAAGATACGATATCCCTTAGATTCTATTGAATATCCTAAAAATATAGCTTTGTCCTATTTTGCATTAAATTTTCCTAAGTTATCTTTGTTTTTTAAGATGTAGCAATAACAACCAAATATGTAAAAATATGAAATATTTAGTTTCCTATTTTTCTATATCTCATAGGGTATTTTGTTTATGATTTTTCTAAGTGAAACACGATTCAAAATATAGCAATAAGTGTTTATAGCTTCAATACAAAAAAACTTTTCAACATTTGATGCTTCCAAGATCGTTCTTGCCATCTCTTGCAATGTTCTATTATTTCTTTCAATAATTCCATTTTATTGAGGAGTTCTTTGACAAGATAGATTATGAGAGATGCCAAGTTCATCAAAAAATGTTTTCAAGGATGCATTAATGAATTCACCTCCATGATCACTTCTTAAAGTGATTATATTGGATTCCTTTTCATTTTGAATTTTTTTACAAAAGTTTTTTAAGACATCAAATGTTTCATCCTTTGTTTTAAAAATAGTACCCATGTATCTAGATAAGTCATCAACCATGACAAAATCATATTTCATATCTTTTAGACTAGTGGTTTTGATGGGACCAAAAAGATCAATGTGAAGTAGTTCAAGAGATTTTTTAGTTGATATAAATTCTTTTGAGTGAAAACTAATCTTAACTTGTTTTCCCTTTGCATAAGCTTCACATATTTTTATCTTTTTCAAAGTTTATTTTAGGAAGTCCTCTAAGAAGATCTAATTTTGATAAATTTTGAAATTGTTTTCATACTTACATGACTAGTTCTTTTATGCCATATCCATTTGTCTTTATTTATGGACATGAGGCAAGATTCGACTAGTAGTTCTTCAATGTATAAAACATAAAGGTTTTCCTTCCTAGATGCAGAAAATATAATTTCACCAGAATCTGCCATTCTTACTTCACATATGTTTGGTTTAAAATTAACTTCAAAACCATTATCACAGAGCTGACTAATGCTTAGAAGGTTATGATTTCATCCTTCACGTATTGGGCTCGAACATCCATTGTCTAAGAACTATGGCTTTTTATTGATATCTTGAGAATCATCCTGCATGATTTGTTCCATTAACTTTAGGTACCCACTTGGTCTTAGGTCCTGAAGACTTAGTTTTAAAACCTGATTCCTTTTTAATGTTATATGTTGTCTCAGAGTGGCCAATCTTGGACCAAGTGGAATATCTAGTGGTTATTTTGAATCTAGACAGCTGATTTGCAACTGGTTTTGGTAAAGCTGCAGAACGTTCTCCTTTTGTTACATTTGTTGGAGAACGTTCTCTTTTTTTAGATTTTAAGAAAATTTTGCTTTAGTTCTAGAATGTTCTTCTTTTCTAAAGATCTTTTGTTTTTGATTTTTTCATCTATTTTTTAAAAATAACATGCAAATTCTAGATTTTCAATTTTGTTGCAATATGAACATTTAATTTTGTACTTTCCTTTTTTCCTTTCAAGAACAAAACAATTTTCATACATTTTGTTTTTTTGAGTTTTATCAAAACCAAGACCAACTTTATCAAATATTCCTACTTAAGATCCCATGATTCTTTGAAAGGTTTCAATAGTTTTAATAAAATTTGATAAATCATTTTTAAGAATTTCAACTTCGGCTTTAAGGAGAACGTTCTCCTTTTGAGGTGAACATCATTCTTGGCTTTCTGAACTTTCAGTTTCAAAATCTTTGAGTTGAGACTCTTTCAGATTTTTAATGATCTCTTTAAATTTAACATTTATAGTCTGAGTTTTCTCTTTCTCTTCTTTTTCCTTGTGAAAATTTTCTTTAAAAGGACTATACTTTTGAATAAGAAAGTTTGAATCAATTAGCAAATTATCAAATTCTTTTTTCATATATTCACATAAAATACAAGATTTAGAATTTGTTACTTGTATATCTTAAGTGTTTGCCATCAAACATAGGTTGGCTTCTTCAGGTTCATCTATTTCTGATTCATCAGAATCATCCCAGTTTGCCATCATTGACTTCTTCTTGAAGGGGAATTTCTTCGGTACTCTTTTGTTCAATAGACATTCAATTTTGTAATGTCTTTGTTTGTTGCATTTGAAACAAGTGATTTTACTTTTATCTACTTCAATTTTGAAGTCCTTTTTATCTAGAGATCCCTTTTTAATTAGATCTCTTTTCCTAATCATTATTTGTATCTTTCTTGTGAGGAGATCAATCTCTTCATCAACATCTTCTTAGTTATCTTATGAGTCATTTTTCTCATTTGTTTGATGAATACTTGATGAATTTTGATATGCTTTTAAAGCTATTATTTTGCCTTTCTTTATAGGATTGTCTTCTTGTAACAGCACTTCATGTGCCCTTAGAGTTCCAATAAGTTCTTCCAAGCCTAGTACTTGAAGATTCTTGGCTTGACTTATAGTTGTCAACATTGGTCTCCACATGATTGGAAGACATCTCATGATCTTTCTTGTGATCCAAGAATGTTCTTCGAATTTTTCTAAGATGAGTTGACTTATATTGTGATCTTGACAGTTGTTTGAAATGATTACAAGCTTTGAATCATGTGTGCATGTTTATTTGAAGGTGCAACAACAGTGTCCTCTACAGCCTTTCAGTTTGTACTTGCACTTGTTTTACTTGCACTTGCCTGTCAGTTTTTATGAAGCAAAGTGTTGAACCTTCGAATTCTGGAATAATTCTTGCTTATATTGATCCTTGTATATTTCTGATGAAGATATAGAATAGATAACACTTCCTGGATCTGATCTTTTACATAGAAATCTTATCATTATTGTTTATGGCAGATGTGGAGAACGTTCTTCATTGTACTGATTTTTCTTTCTTGATTTTAATGAGATTTTTTTTGTAATGTTTGGTACCTATCTTGTTATGACGCACTCAAATACACATGTTAAATATCAAAATACTTAGAATCATAATTAGAAGTCTTAACTAACCTTTTGTTTAATTATCATCAAAATATTAATTTGAGATTTTGTCTCAACAGTATCATGTATGTTATGGTCTGCTCAAGGCCATACATCTTTCATGTTGTAATTGTCATGATCAGATTTTTGGGAAATCTAGGGATGAGCCATTGGCAAGCTGTCAAATGGATTCTAAGGTACATAAATAGAACTCATAACATGTGTTTGGATTACATGAAAAGTTCATAACCCTCAAAATCAATCCATGAATTTGTAGACTCCGATTTTGCTGGAGATTTAGATAGAAGAAGATCTCGTACAAGATATTTATTCATAGTGTTTAACAATACAGTCAGTTGGAAAGCTAATCTTCAACACATTGTGGTATTATCAACAACATAAGCATAATATGTTGCTTTTGTTGAAATTGTGAAATAAGGAATTTGGCTTAGAGGATTGATCATTAAACTTGGTGTTAAACAAGAGTCGGTTACATAAATTGTGATAGCCAAAGTATCATTCATTTGAGTAAAAATCAAATTTATCATGAAAGAACCAAGCATACATAAATCATGTTTCACTTCATCAAGGATGTCATTGAAAGGGGTGAGATAAATGTGGCAAAGGTTCACACAAGTGACAGCCTAGTTGACATGTTTACGAAACCTATCACACTTAGCAAATTCAAACACTGTTTGGATATGCTGCGAATCAAGTCCAGAAACTGAGATCAAGGACTAAGAGGATATGATTTGAAGAATCACAAGCTAAAGCTTCTCATTTGGTACCAAGGTGGAGAATTGTTAAAAGTAATACTCAATTAAGAATCCCTTTGAGATAGAATCTATTTTGAGTAGTTAGTTTCTATTAGTTAGTTGTAACTACTTTAGTTTGTTTCTCATAAATTGAAAACAAACTTTATATAAGCAAAAACAAGCCAGACTGGAAAAATATAGAACTCAGAAAATAGAATGCAAAGTTGCAGTTTTGCAAACTGTGAAAAAATGACAGCATAAGTGCGTAAACATTGTAATCATTTTTATCTCATTATAAGTGATAATTCAAGTCGAATTCAGTCGCCCGTATGTAGGAGTTTATCTATGAACTGGTTTAACAATTGTGTGTGTTCTCATTTTAGAATTGAAAGACTTAAAAATATGTTGGTTATAAAATGAAAAACATTCTCCATTTATGTAAAATGATAATTCTCTGTTTTATTTTACAATTTGAACAATTTGCGTTTTACAGAAACCAAGAACATTCTTGGGTTAGTGACTAATTGATTTCCATTTTCAACAAAAGTAACTAATCTTAATTAAATATATTTTGTCAAAAAATCTTATTTG
Organism: Cicer bijugum; assembly: GCA_037974875.1. Taxonomy (NCBI): domain Eukaryota; kingdom Viridiplantae; phylum Streptophyta; class Magnoliopsida; order Fabales; family Fabaceae; genus Cicer; species Cicer bijugum. Next base: position 13,436,072 of record JBBPBT010000720.1, on the reverse strand, counting down.
AATATATATTGTAAGCACAAAATTCAAAAATAATTTATACAGAAAATTTTCTTATCCATATTTGGCACAAAAACTCTATACTAGTTTAGCCTAAAATGTTGTTTTTTCGTTCTTTTTAATTTTATAAACCTATGTGATCAGCTCTCCACATAGTGATCTTAAAAATTAAGATTGGATGTTTTCTTTATTATTATTATTATTATTACTATTAACTTTTATTCGATACTTATTTATTCATCACTAAATTTATTGAATTTAATTTAATTTGATAAGTAGTTTAATTATGTAATTAATCTTGAATTTTGGAACTATAGACATACCATGACTAACTATATTGGACTTCAAATTGATATGAAGACACTATTATCTTCACTACAAAAATAATGATGATATACTGTATTTTGTATCAAGAATTGAACTATGGTTGATTCACTAATATATTAATTATTACATAATTGAGGAGACATTTGAGATTCTTATATTCTCTCTTGACAAGCTTGTGTTGATGCTGCAATCATTTGCTTCTCAGAAATACCAGCATTACACATATTAGCAAAGGCTCTTGAGTATTTCCTTCCATAGCTTGATAAAGTCCCACAATGACTCTCATAAGTTTTTATCTGCATCAGATTATATAGTGCAAACATAATTATTTAATATGTACCAAACATATAATCTAAACCCATATATGTTTGACTCTGAATATGTACAAGCATTTCATAAGTGATTTGTGCTTGAAAAATGATATGGTAATAGTTAATACATGAATTAATAAATAAAGTTGTAAAAGAAAGAAAAAAAAAACTTATTGTAATGAAGTGTTCTTACAAATGTCTTTAAGCAATCCCAATCATCGACAAGAGGTTGGCCGGATGGACGAACATCGAAGATTATGGTGGAGCCTTTCTCTTCTCCAAACAAAATATTACTTATCATATGAACACTGTTGTCTACATATTCCCTATGAGCAATTTCAACTTCTAACTCATTTTGAGCTTTTAATTTGTCTTCAGAACCATCTGAAGCCCTTTGCAGCTGAAACAATTAAAAAATAATATTTCTCTTTTTAATGTTGTAATATTTTTTTTTTAAAATGTAAGGACAAAAACAATAACTCTTTTTATAAATCTTTCCACTTTTCTATAATTCAAACATATATCATGGTTTTAATTTTAAATAAAGTTTTGTATCCGATCACATTGTCGAAACTACAACATCGCCCCAATTAAAGTTGAATCGGTCACATTTGAACCAAATACATGAAATTTCTTTGATATTTTTTTTTGCATATTTATTTTGAAGAGGGAGTATGTAATAAAAAATTACCTTGTGCATAAGGTGAATTAAACGAGCATCCCTTTGGCCAGCATGCTTTATTGGAGTAATAATAGTGCTAGTGACATTGAAATTATCATTAACATTAGTAGGGTCTACATTAAGGTATGATCCATTGTCATCGTTGACATTATCAGGGTCTGCACCGATGTATGTAACTAAAGAATCATTGCTGATCTTCATATCACCATATTCCACCACATGAGAATATTGTTCTGCATTGTTTAATAATGTTCTCCTACGAACCTGTGCATTACTCACACAAAAATATTTAATTTAGTTTATGTGTGTACCATTTATTTATATAAAAATGGGTGAAAAAAATAAATGTATTTAGTTGGAATAAATTTAAAATACATTAATTTTCTCTCATATTTTACTTAACCAATTAATCGATGACTTACTGTTTCATATTGTTGCCTCAAAGTTTCTTTTGTCATGTCATTTCTGCTACTGCATCATTAACAAGGTTGTCAGCAAACATCTCCCATTAGAGAGGATAAACAAAAAGTTGAAAGGAAAGTGGAATTATTATTGGTAGAATCAGAAAATGATTACATCAAGTAATTTACATGACTTATGTAAAGAATAATTAAGAAGATCATGGTACAAATAAGTAATAGGGCACAGACCTTCAAAAATCAATACAAAATTATGACAAAAGCTTAATCAGCTAATATTAGCTACAATCCATTGTTTATTTCTTGGCCCATGTAAAGACAATTTTTAATGCTTGACCAAAACAAAAAGATGAGAAGCAATGAATGATGATGATGATGATGATGATGATGGTGGAAGAAGAAAATTGAAAGAGAAAAAAAACTAACATATTAGAATGATAAATAAGACAGATATCAGTGTGTAAATAGACAATGACATAAAACAAATAGTGGGAGCCTCAAAAAATCTCAAGGGTTTCAACAAAACCTTTTTCATGAGGTATTTTCATTTTTTTTTAAAGTATAATTTTTATTATTAAAACATTAAAACAATTAATTTTTAATAATCCACAATAGTTTCTACTATTTTCATAAATTGTTTTTAGAAATATAAAGTAAAAATCACTTTTGTAAATATATACCAAATGAATCTTTTATAAGTTGTAAATAATCTTTGAATACGTCAAATTTTGTTGCACTCTTTAAACAATTTTGATAATCCTAATTGAATACCTCATGAATTATTATATTTTTTAAGATGAAATTACACTAAAAATCTTTAATTTATTTTATTTATGTGTAACATGGGTCTTTTCTTCTCATCCTTGTGACTTTATGAAGATTACGTGAAAACCCGTAAAAGGGAAATGAAGGTAGAAGACCCCGAAAAACTAGTTGTAGTGAAATAACGTTTGAGTTGGAAATCCAAAATGGTCTCTTGTGTGAGAAATAGGAAAACAAGGATGTAGAGACAATGATAATGTTTCTGTTCCTAAAATGTGGGAGTGGAAGCATGGTGTTTTTGTTGGGTGCAAGTGTTAGTGGGTTTTGATTCATTATAGTATGTGTTGGTGGAGGGACACATGGGAAAGAGAATTGAGCCATAAAACAAAACATTCACTATTCAACCACTGAATAAGCAGAAATAGAAAAAACGGAAGAAGTTATTTTGGGTTTGAAGAACACAAACCCATATATTAGAGGTGTTTGAAGAATCTTAATTTATTATATTTGAGTGTTTGTTGAGAAAAGGTTAAATTAAATTGAGAGTGAGTGTGGTGTTGTTTTGTTTCAAAGAAAAAAGAGTGACATTGGAGCGAGTCTAGGATTCCGAAGAAAACGGAATTCTTGATTTTTTTTTAGTTTCTTTAAACATAGATACAATGTTTTTTAAACATGCAACATAAGCCATTGAATTTATAATTTTTAATAGAGTTATATAATGATGAGATAAAATGATAAAACCCTTCTTCTCTATTAAAATTACACATGAGATAATTCATTTTTCTATGAACCATTGAACTAATTAAACATATGCTATGTGGTCACTAATAATAATGATTTAATGAAATTTTGTATGTGGATGAATAAATTACGGTGATAATTATCTAAATAAGCATTAAACCATACCTGTCTTCCATCCATGCAATGCTATATGCATCTCCCAAACATATATCATACTCAGGCGGTGGAGGAGGATATAAGTCGGGGCAGTAAAATGCAAAACTATTCTCATTTGCATTTGAAGCTGTAGTCACATAAATGTTTATATCATTTGGAAGAAGCCCTTCAAACATGCTCCCAGCATCACATGCTTCCATGTATATCACCTTTTAATGTCACTAAATAAAATAAGCAATGCAATAGCCAACAACATACTTACATATCTTGCTTCAAAAAGACATACTTAAATATCTTAAGTCAAGTCATACTAAATCATTATTATTTATTTTTTTTACAAGCATACTGAATCATTAATAATATCTCGTTACCTAATCTTTTTTTTTACAGAATTTTACTTTTTATTTATTAAATCTGATTAATGAAGTAAACAAATGGTAATTACATTTATATTTTCTTTCAAATTACGAAAATAGTGAATAAATATTTTCCTTTTGCTGGAATAAAGTTTACATCGTTTTCAACTTATATTAAATTGGAGATGTAATTGTGCTATGCAACTCATTGTAAAAACTTGCAGATATACAATTCTGAGTTGATCTTCATTGTATTTTAGTGTGTGAGAATGTCACATTTAGTTTTTTTTGGAAAAAAATGAGTACATTTGACTAATATTTAATATATAATTCTTTACTTGGTTATTATTTTAACAAAATTCCGTAATTACTCACATGCATTATATTCTTTTTTTT
>JBBPBT010000720.1:13406509-13419543 GCA_037974875.1 Cicer bijugum | reverse complement strand
ATCTTAATATAATTAAAAATTTAAAATAAAATATTTAAATTAAAAATAAAGAATAATAATTAAATTATTTAAATAATAAAATATTAATTATAAAATATTTAAATTAATTAAAATATATTTAAATTATTAATAATAAAATATTTAAATATTTAAATTAATAATTATAATTAAACATTAATTTAAATTAATGTAAATTATAAATAAATTATAATTTAAATTAAAATTAAATTAAAATTTAAATAATATTAAATATTAAATATTAATTATTAATTATTAAATATTAAAAATAAAATATTAAAAGTAAATATTAAAAATTAAAATTAAAATAAATATTGTATATAAAAGCATAATATTAATAATAATTAAAGCTAGCTATAGCAATCATGATAAAATCAAATAAAACATGCATTCCAAAATTATCAATTAATGTCTTACAAACCCAAAATTAACAAATAATGTCTTACAAAGTGGAAATTAATTAAACACACATTAATAATGTCATACAACCCAAAAATAAATTATGAAATTCTTCAAATGATCACATCAATCATCATAATAATTCGTCTGATAAGCTCCACTCCCACCATCATTATTTCCTGCATTCATACCCGACGAAAGAAGTCCTTCAAAAGTATTATGCATTTGTGTTGGAGGAGACATCATGCTTTGAAATTGAATTTCATCTTCAATGGCACCACCAGTAGTCGAAGGAGGAGCCCTAGCTGGATGAGGTTGATTTAAATCTGGTCTGATCAACCCAGCTGTTGGCATAGTCGGTCGGTATGCAGTTTGATAATCTGGTTGAGGTTGAGGAAGTTGATGTGAAGATGATGGAGCATATTGATAATTATGAAAATATTGTTGTTGCTGAAACATTGGCGGCTGTTGTTGCTGGAAGGCCGAGTTCGAAGGATCCTGTTGCTGTTGTTGGAAAATTGGAGGCGGTTGATGCTGCTGGGAGTATTGGGAGTAACTCTGTTGCTGCTGGAAAATTGGTTGTTGGTGCAAGTACTGAGGCCGAGGCGGGAACTGCTGATGAAAGACAGGAGGAAATGAAAATTGTTGTTGTTGAAATTGTTGTTGCTGCTGAAACTGCTGCTGCTGCTCTTGAAACCTCTGTTTCCATTCCTCATTCAATTTATCAATTGCGGCTTGTATCAGCTGCTGTGTCCTTTCTTCTTGCTCAGTTGCCCATTGCTCCTTTAACTGATCAATATTATCTATCGGTACCGGACGATGAGATCGATCCGTACTAGCATAAGAAGAAGACGTCTCAGTCTGAATATAGCCGGTTGGACCTTTCACAAAGGTTGATGATAAAGTACTGGCTCCCAGCACACGCCCTTTGTACTTGCCACCACTGATGTTCATCAAACTTGCGGTCTCATATTGTTTCTGCTGATCTGGAGTAGCTCGCATAGCAGGAGGAAGAGTAGCTTGATGATCATCCCATTCTTTCATGACATGTTCAAGTTGTTCCTAAATTAAAAATCAAAAAATTAAAAATTTAATTAGTTAATAAGTAATATATAATAATTTAAAGATGTAAATATAATTATCAATATATAATAATTACCTGAATCGTTTTTGATAACGAATCAGTATACTCATTTGTTTGAGGATTAACATGAAGATAGCGATGTATCTCAGCCTGAGTGACCTCCCTTCCAAGTTGCTTTTCCTAAAATCTATATTAAAATAATGTCAAGTTTATGGTGAAATGTGATGATTAATTGAATAAAAATTAATAGATATATATATTATAAATAAATAATTAATTACCATATAATATTTAATTTCTCCAGCAGATATGGAACCTCCCTTATGAGTACTAGTACCCCTCTCAGATGCTCTATTAATCTTTGCTTTTTCTCTCTTCTGTTTGTAAGCATTTGTGTTCCACTTACTCCACAAAGCAGTCCAAACATTTTCACCAATCCAATTAGGTCGTTTTTCTTCGCCCTTATTACGTGCGTAAGACAACATAGATGAGAGACGCTTTGAAAAGCGATGGTCAAATGAAGCCATAACTGCGGCATCATGCTCTCTTTTCCAAGTACATTTAGTCTGTTGTTTGTTTAAATTTAAAAAATATTAAAAATATAATTCAATTAAACAATCAAATGTACGTATATATAATTAATTAATTAGTACTTAAATAAAATAATGTAATCACTTACTTTGAAGCAATGTAGAAACTGATCAACTTCCCTAAATTGAGGTGTCTTATCCTCTTTAATCTCACCCCAAGACAACCATGGCTTTTTGTATTTCTCTTGTATCACTTTAGCAATTGCCTTTGCAGATGGTTTAAAAGGAAGATATCTTCATAATTTACATGCAAATTAAATATAAAAATTAATTAATAAAATAATGTAACATGAAATGCAATAATAAAATATTTAACAATCATAGTTTACATACCCATCTCCTTCTGGAATTATGACAATGCGGTTGTAGCAATCAACACATCCGGGTTCCATTATTTCATCTAACGTATAAGGCTCTACTGGGACCTCCGGATATAGCTCCACCACTAGTACCAATGGTCGGCATCGGCATGAGAGATGGGTCATTAACAACACGTGGTCTCTCAACTTTTTTCTTACCACGTGATGTTCTGGATATTCCATGTATTGCCGCCGTTCCTGGTCCTCTTGATCCTCCTGAACCTCCTGAACCTCCTGATCCTCCTACTCCCACTGAAGCCATGTCTATATATATATATATATATATATATATATATATATATACATCCATATCCATACATATATATAATATAATATATGTGTGTATGTACAATTAACATAAGATTAATTATATGTAAATAATAAAGAAATAAAGAAATAAACATAAATGCATAAATAAATAAATAAATAAATTTTATACATAAAGAACTAAAGAAATAAATAAATAAAGAAATATATATATATAAATAATGATACATCCATACATATATATAATAATGAAATATACATAAATATCGATATCCATACAAATTATATATATATATATATATATATAATGCCTAATTAATTAATTGTCTTCGTCTTGGTCATCTTCATCATCAGTATATTCATTTGATGAGTGATTTAAGTCAATATTGGCTTCATCGTTCTCTAATTCATCTATTTCTTGTTCATCAACTTCTTCTCCAATGTGTGACTCATGACAAAGTTGACTAATAGTCTCATCTCCAATCACATGATCCAAATTTGACATTTCATCCATTTGAAATGCAACTTCTTCATTTTGACCTGCTTCAACTTCTTCTATTCCACTCGTTGGTCTTGTTTTGATTGCATCACACCAACCTTGCTTGCTTCTGACAGTTGATGGATAAGGAACATAATACACTTGTCTTACATTATGGGCCATGGCAAATGGATCAAACCGTGGATATCTTTTGCTCATTCGAATGTCTACAGTATTGGATATGAAATTGATTTTAGTTCCTCTGCTAGATGGATCAAACCACTTACAGTAAAACAACACCACTTTTTTCGCATAATCTAGGAACGTGTAGTCAATTTCATAAATATGCTCAATTATGCCATAGAAATCTTCTACTACACCACTATCAGAGACACTCTTCATACAAACTCCACTGTTAATTGTTTCTTTTCCTTCAGTCCAAGATTCAGTGTGAAATTTGTATCCATTGATGTAATAGGTGTGCCATTCTTTGAAACTTCTACTCGGGCCCATAGATAAGTGCCTTAAGTGGATGTTGATAGGAGTTGGTTCTTCCAGATGCACTTGTTGTTGAAACCATGATGGGAAATTTGAATGTATATCATCAGATGATTATCCCGTATTTAAAAATGCCCTGATCGATGACCATATATATATATGGTGAATATCAATTTAATCATATAATAAATATAATTATTTAATAAGATCGGAGAGGAATTTCAAACGTACTCAATGTATGGTTTAACTTCAGTGCAGTTAATCAAAACGTGAACATGTGCCGCATTAAATACTTTGTCGCTTGGCCAGAAAATCGGAAAATCCCTACCAGCATGATGACCAGACAAGCAAAAAACTGATAAAGCATGTGGATGACGTATAACGCTATCAATAGCGTTTCTTCCGTTAACTGGTGACAATGTTTCATTGTTGAAATAATGAGAACAAAAGTGTGTTGTTTCACGGTGTAGGTAAGATGAACAAATTGATCCCTCAACTCTAGCTTTGTTTTTCACCGACCGTTTTGAATAACCCATGAACCTATAATATTACAGAGAGATGTATATAAGTTGAAGTATATTGAAATTAATTAAAGAGATGTGTATATATATATCACCTTTCAAATGGATACATCCATCTATACTGAACTGGTCCACCAAGCCTAGCTTCACTTGCAAGATGCACTGAGAGATGCTCCATCGAATCAAAAAACCCAGGAGGAAATACTTTCTCCAACTTACATAGAATTATCGGAATGTCATTTTCCATCTTGATCAGATCTTTATCAATGAGTGTTGAAGAACACAAATTCTTGAAATATTGACTCACTTCAATAAGTGGGTTCAATACATGTGTCGGTAAAGCACTAAAGGCAATAGGAAGTAAACACTCTAAGAATATATGACAATCATGACTTTTCATCCCATGCATCCTCCCATTTTCCACATCAGCACATCTTGCCAAATTCGAACAATAACCGTCAGGCGTCTTCAGCTCTTTGATCCAACGATAAACAGATTTGGCTTCATCATTAGATAAAGTGTAATTCGCACGAGGTTTTAGGGTCTTGCCGTTTTGTTCGACCAACAATAAGTCTGGTCGTCTGCAATATATACCTATGTCTTTTCTAGCTTTGTCATTATCTTTTGTTTTCCCTTTCACATTCATCACAGTATTAAAGATGTTGTCAAAGAAATTTTTCTCAATATGCATAACATCGAGATTATGTCTCAAAAGATTATCTTTCCAATACGGTAGATCCCAAAAAATACATCTTTTTGTCCAATTATGCCATTGTCCGTAACCTTGTGGTTTACAAGCCACACCATTAACAACATGTACCTTTGGCATATCTTTTACTTTATTCCAAACTTGTTCTGATGTCAATTTCATCGGGGGTCCTAGATTTTCTGCATATCCCTTCATAAATGCAGCTTTGTTCCTTCTAAATGCATGATCAGCAGGTAAAAACCTACGATGCGAGTCAAACCACGATGCCTTCCCACCAAATTTTAAGGTAAATGCTTTCGTATCTTCCATACAAATAGGACAAGCTAGTTTACCATGGGTGCCCCATCCTTACAACATCCCATAAGCGGGGAAATCATTAATGGTCCACATCAATGCAGCTCTCATCATAAAATTTTCTCTCCGAGCAATATCATATGTCAAGACACCATTCCACAACCTCTTCAAATCATCAATCAAAGGTTGTAAATAAATATCAATACCAGTTGTAGGATTAGAAGGACCTGGTATCACAGCAGCTAAGAACATATATGGTTTAGACATACACATATCAGGAGGAAGATTGTAAGGAGTAACAATAACCGGCCAACAAGAATAAGGAGTAGACGATGCTTGTATGTAAGGTGTAAATCCATCTGAGGATAATCCAAGTCTTACATTGCGTGGATCTGACGCAAAATCAAGATGTATTTGATCAAAGTGTTTCCATGCCTGACCATCAGAAGGATGTCGCAACTCGCCTGAATTTCTTCTATTCTCATAATGCCATGTCATCTTTCCTGCAGTTTGTATTGATGCAATCAGTCTTTGCAATCTTGATACAATAGGGAGGTAAAACATTGCTTTCCTTGGAATTGATTTTCCCCTACTTACCCTTGAGTTATTCCTTTGGTGATACCTTGGTTCTTGACAAAACTTGCATTCAACTAAGTTTGCATCATTCATACCAAATTCATTGTCATAATACAACATGCAGCCTTTAACACAACAATCAATCCTCTTGACACCTAATCCTAACTTTGACACTAACCGTTTCGCATCGTAATAACTTTGCGGAAAACCATCTCTCACAGGTGTTGCGTCTAGCATCATTTTAGTCATCAAATCCAAAGCTAAATCAGGAACATGAAATTGAGACTTTAGACCTAACAGTCTAATACACATTGATAACTTTGAGTTTGAAGAACCTTCAAATAATGGTTTATTTGTCTCTTTCAAAAGACCATAAAATCTCTGAGCTTCTTCATTGGGAAGTCCATCGGTATCATCATATTGATCTTCATTGAATGACAAATTAACCCCAACAGCATCCGAGATCATATCATTCATCGCCTCAAAGTGTTGATGGTTATAATAATCTATACCTAACATGTTAGTACTACTTGAAGGACCTATGTTATAATTCTCCAAATATGTACTAGTATTAGGCGCGACCGGAGACTCTTCGCCATGATTAGTCCAAATCCAGTAGTTAGACATAAATCCGTCTGCATACAAATGCACTCTTATTTCATCTTCACTTTTAAACCGTCTACATCGACATAAACAACATGGACATCTCATTCCCCCTTCATCTTGGACAATTTTTTGCACTCTCGCAAAATTGAGAAACTCTTCGACCTTGTTAGCAAAACGTTGTTTAAGACCCTTTCTTCCGGGAAAATTCCTATCGTACATCCAACTACGGTCTAAATCCATAGTTGCTATATATATATATATATATATATATATATATATATATATATATATATATATATATATATCGATATTTTATATATTAATTGCTTTATTTTTCAAAAGCATTAATATAAATTTTGACATATTTATATGTCAATTAGGGGAGCATGCATTTGCACACAATATAATATATTATTATCAATACAATAATAAAATATATACCAAATACAATAATAAAATATATATCAATACTATCAAAATATATCAATACTAACAAAAAAATAATAATTCAATAAACATTATATATATATATATATATTAATTTGCCAACAATATAATAAATTATAAATAATATAATAACATAATTAATACTTATAACAAAAAATAATAATTAATATGATAAATTTTAATAATGTTTTTTAAAAATCAATCACTTTGATATATATGTCAATTAATTAGGGGATTATATATTAATTAATTTTCAAACAATATAATAAATTATTAATCAAGACTATATCATTATACAAACCTATATAAAATTTTAAATGATGTTTTTTTAAAAATCAACACTACTAATCAAGACTTATTTAAAACAAAAAATTATAATATCATCAATTTTAATAATGTTTTTTTAAATAATAATTATATTAAAACCAATATATTTTAACCGTGTGGTTTGAAACTTTAATTTATTATATATTAATATGTAAACAACATCATTACTATTTTTTTAAAAATAAATATATAAAACTAATCTAAATATATATATTACTAATCTATATTTTAAAAATAATATATATATATATATATATATATATAAATATATATATACTAATCTAAATTTAAAATATATAAAATACTAACTTGAATGCCGAGTAGCGTCTGACTTTAAGCTTCCACTCACGTACGATGCTTGCAAGTCTTCGAAATAATTAACAAGCACTATAAAAATAAAAATCAATAACATTATTTAGTTATATCATATTAAAAAATAAAATTATAAATTAATTACATATATAATATAAATTACATATATAATATAAATTAATTACATACATAATATAAAATTATACTTACCAAATTTATATGATGAGTAATTTGTAGAGAGAAGGAGGAGAGAATAGTAAGATATAAGTTTTAGAGAGAAGTTGTATTGTGAAAATGAAGTAGGAAGATGGGAGATATATATAGTGTTTGCATTGGGCATTTGTGGCGGCCTTGCCCGTCACAAAATCCAACGGTACAAAGCATTTGTGGTGGCCTTGCCCGTCAGAAAATCCAACGGCTACAAAGGAATTTGTGGCGGCCTTTGCCGCCAGTAATTCCAACGTCTCTTTCCAGTTGTGACGGCCTGAGCGGCCAGAAAATCCAGCTGGATTTGGGCGCACTTTGTGGCGGCCTTTGCAGCCAGTAATGCCACGTCCCCAATCCTTTGTGGCGGCATAGGCCGCCACAAATTCCCTGGTCACATCAGCAAATTTGTGACGGATCTGGCCCTCACAAAATTCATTTTTGTGGCTGTAAAAGCCCTCACAAAATCCCTAAATATTTAACTGGATTTTGTGGCTGCCTAAGCCCTCACAAAATCACAACATTGTGATTTTGTGAGGGCTTAGGCAGCCACAAAATCCAGTTAAATATTTAAAAATTTGTGAGGGCTTTTTCAGCCACAAAAGATGACCAATTTTAATTTTAACCTTTGTGAGGGCTTTTTCGGTCACAAATTTGTGAGGGTTTTATTCGGCCACAAAATATTTATAAAGTTGGCCACAAAATAGGGTTTTTCTTGTAGTGGTTGTTATCATGTGGTCGATTATAAGGTTTAGCAACTTGTTTTCCCTTGTTCTGATACTTCGTCCGACTAGGCCCTCCTGAGTTAAAATTCCCTCCTCGACTGGCTCTCTTATTCTTCATATCCTCAACTTCTCTACATTTTTCCACAAGAATTTGCAAACGTTGAATTCCCAAGGGTAAGACAGAGTCTTGAATCTCATACTTTAGTCCATCTTGGAAATGATGACACAAGAATGGCTCGTCAATCTCTTCACGGAAAAATCTGAAATGCCTTGATAGTGATTCAAACTTCGTAGTTTTCTAACTAACAAAATCAAAGCTTTGTAATGCTAAAATAAACACACACAATTGTTAACTCAGTTTAGAGATGAACTCTTACATCTGGGGGACTAGATCTGACTTTGAATTATCTGTAATATGAGATGAAATGATTACAATGTGTTGCTAAACTTATGCTGCCAATTTTTTGCACTTTTACTAAACTACAACTTGCATTCTATTTAGTTCTCTACACTCTACATTGTCAGCTTTGCTTGTTTTGACTTATATACAAGTTGTTTATAATTTAGGAGTAACAAACAGTAGTAGTTACAACTAACTAACTGAAAACTAACTACCAAAAATAGATTTCATCATCAAACTCTTCCAATTGAGTACTATATATATATATATATATATATATGATTCACACTTCTAGGTATTTAGAATTAAAAAACTGAAGAGTGTATCCACATTGCTCCATATGTTTTTAATGAAGGGTGAAGTCGCGATATCAAATTACAGTCAGAGTTTTAAAATACTTCTATATTTATTTTAGTATGTATGCTTTTAGTTCATTGTGTTAAGATACTAGAATAAATATAAATGAATTATTTTGTATGTCAAAAGATTAAAAAAAAGATATGTTTTATGTTCAAATCATTATAATTTTTTAAACTTCACAATTTATATTACTCTAAAGACATCTAAAATTTTGAAAATTATCATTAGTTTTCTTTAAAACATTTTTTAATATTAGGGGGTTACACACAACATCAGTGTTAGAAGGAGATATGTCAGAAAACACAAAAAAATGAGACTTGAATTGTGAATAAAAAAATTTTATTTTTAAAAATAGATTTTTAAAAAACTATTTAAAAACAAGGTTTTTAAGATAACGTAAGCAAAGAGAACCTTCCACTTTCATTTTTCTTTCATTTTTGTAGTCAAACATTCTCCAATGATTTGGGAAACACCCACATTGTTATTGTTCATTGTATTCACCAAACCTCAATTCTTCCTTCTCTTTCAAATTGTCCAAATGAAATTTTCACTAAAATTTATGAAAACTACCAAGCAACCTTGTATTTGGGCGTCTACCTCTTCATCCTTGGGAATCAACTAAAATTAGTGAAGCAAGGAAACCGTCTGCAAGAGTAACTCAGAAGTTGCTTTAAACCATAATCGTTTTCTTCATTAGAATTATTTTCTATGAGTTTTGTTACATTAACTTATTTTTAGCATGAGGTTTATAGAAGTTATGCACTAAACCCTTTAATTCTTGTTAGAAATCATTTTTGGGGATTTTATGGGTTCAAAGAGCTTAGATGCGTGAGAGTAATAAAATCTTTAGCATATAGGTGTTTTGAATATGCACCCAATTATTTAAGTTAACATACATGTGGTTTGTTGCTTGATATTTGTGTTATTGATTTAAGAAATCCTAGAATTATGGGAAAAGAATTCTCATGAAATGTGTGAATCCTGCCCTAAAGTTTAATACATGTGCTTGGGTGTTTTCCACCCTTGCCAATGTGTTTTTGTCTCTGATGGTTGTATCTATTCCCGCCTCTAATTGCTCGTTCTAAAAATTCTAAGTGTTTCTGCCTCTAGTGGTTCTCGTTCTAAAAATTCGATGTGTTTATGCCTTTGGTAAAATATCTTTTTATCTTGTTCCTCTAATGATCCTTCTTTCTTTGACGTTCCTTCTTTCTCTAGCGTTGCTCATTATTTTGGCGTTCCGTCTTCCTCTGATGTTGCTTCTTCCTCTAATGTTCCTTATTCCTTTGACGTTGCTTTTTCATCTAATTGCTTCTTCCCCTGATGTTTCTTCTTCCTCTAACGTGGATTCTTCGTTTCTTCTTCCTCTAACATTGATTCTTCTTCTCATCTTCCTCTAACGATGTTTCTTATCTTCTTCTTTTCATGTTGTTTCTTATCTTCTTCCTCTGAAGTTGTTTCTTCTCTTCTTCCTCTAAAGTTGTTTCTTGTCTTCTTCCTCAACATTGCTTCTTCCCTTCTTCCTCTAACTTTGTTTCTTCTCTTATTCCTTTGACTCTAGTCACTATTCATATTCCTCTTACTCTGATCAATGTTCAACATCCTCTGAACTCGTATTCTTTGATACATCATTTGGACGCGTATCCTCAAATACATCCTCTATGTGCATATCGTCTGATACATCCTCTAGATGCATATCCTCTGGCCAAGAGTTATGCCTATGACTAAGTTGTCTCTTGTCCAACTTTGATTAGGGACTTAGAATTTAATTGCCACTTGATTTTTCAATATATTGTTGAGTTGTTATGATTATTAGGGAGTGATAATACATATCAAACCCATGGTACCAAGGTAGTGCATACATAACAATCACAAGTGCATTATATTATCATTAATTAGTTCATGCATGACCTTATTCATGGTAGAACATTAAGGGTTGTTCTAGGTATGGAGCAATAAGTAGAGCAGAACAATCAAGACATTGGTTGGGGTTTTGCCATACCACCTTTACCAACACTACAAGAAAAACTGTTATTACTTACGACAAATTTTATCTTTATCCACGGACTGTCCATAGGTAACGTAAAATTACGCATAAATTACCCACGAACACGAGTTCCTAGCTAAATCGCTCGTAGGAAAGTATTTACCGACGGACAAGCCATGGAACACACTTACTTAAGGATTGTTCGTGGGTAATATGACCCACTGAGTCTCCGTGGGTAAAACAGAGAGAGCAAACGAGATAACAACACCAAATGAGAGTAAAACAGAGAAAAAAAGAACAAGAGAGATCGAATGAGAGAGAGAACACGAACGACAGAAGAACCGTCGAGAATGACAGAACCTGTGATTTGAAGTGACGATCAAGGGCGAACAGCGAACGACGAACGACGTTGATTGATTGCGAACGGCGTTGATTGTGATGAAGGGCTTACGGCGAACGGGCGAAGTGTTTTTGTTTCTATCCCCTTTTGTTTTGTTTTGTTTGCTTATTGAACTAACAAATGCCTTCTAAGAATTAACTTTTTTTTTTTTTAAAAAAAAACAAAGTAAAATACAAAACTATACATTCAATTTACCTACGGATATTACCTATAGATAATTAGTGGTAACAAAAAATACGATTAAATTTTGGCAACTTCAAGTTGAGTTGAGTTTTTTTAATTTTACCCGCGGCTTTTTTTTATTTTACCTACTGACCAACCGTGGAAATCAATTAAAAAAAAGATTAAATTACTTAATAACAAATTTACTCATGGTTTTTCTATAGATATTATATAATTTATCCATTAACTGACATCCGTGGGTAATTTTCCGTAGATATATGAATCTTTTCTTGTCGTGCAATATCTTGGTGACATCATCAATATATTGGACAACTTTCTTTTGTTTACAAATAAAAGATTTGAGGTTATGCTTAATTTCAAAATCATAATTAAATAATCATAATTTCATCTTTTTATGCACATCTATGAAAGAAATACTTTTAGACCACCTTTCCCTTATTTTTCAGAACTCACTGAGATTTTATATTTCACCCTTTATTTTTATATGTTTAGTAACGCATCGTGCGCCCCAACGCGTGCTAGAGGTACTCCAATGCTTTAGAATGAAACATTTCATTTAAAACTGTAGAAACGCGCCTTAGACACGAACATTTTTGCTTCAGCACAAGAATATGAGGTTTGACATTAACAACATTTTTCGCCTCTTTTGATTCTGAATTTGGTTCTTGTCTCTTAATGAATGTTGTATCTATGGATCTTCACTTTCATTTGCACCGTGCTTGACTCTTTTTGAAAATCTACAATTGTAGGTATGGTTAAAATACTCCATATACATCATGTTGATTTATTATCAATATTTAGAACTGCACTTAATCAATGAAACAACACAAAACTACAAAAAAATCAACATCATTAAATTGATAAACTAAAATCAACTTATATCAAATAAATCCTTAAATTAACTAATGATTAAAGATAAATAATATAATTAAGGCTAAATTACATATGTGGTCCCTTAACTTAATTTTAGGTAACGTTTTAGTCCTTTATCTTTTTTTCCCCGAGTTGATCCTTTATTTTAATTTTAAGTGACAATTTGATATTTAATGTTTTAAAATTTCAACAATGTTGTCCTTTTTTTTACAAAAATTCAAAAAAATCATCAAATTTTTCAAACAAAACCCATAAAATTCATTATCATCTTCAATAAAATACAAATTTAATTAAATTCATATCTTAAATCTTGAAATAAACTCATATTTTCATAATTTTTTTGATGTTGTTGGAGATTAAAATATGAGTGTATTTGAATATTTGAGTTATGGATTTGATAAAATTTGCATTGTATTGAAG
>JBBPBT010000720.1:13342989-13406399 GCA_037974875.1 Cicer bijugum | reverse complement strand
ATTTTTGTATAAAAAATGATAACGTTGTTGAAATTTTAAAACATAAAATATCAAATTGTCACTTAAAATTAAAAAAAAGGACCAACTCGGAAAAAAAAGAAGATAAATGACTAAAACATTACTTGAAATTAAGTTAAGAGATCAGAAATGTAATTTAGCCTATAATTAAAGACTAAAAACAGAGTGAAAAATATCCATATGATAAAAAATTATCAAATGATGTGATAGTTCAATCATTTCTAATCCTCTATCTCTATCTCTTAATTTGATGTTTGAGTAGTTTTATAGGACAAGGAATTGATGCATTCATTTTTTTTTTACTATTGTAGGGAATGTCGCACATAACTCATACAATCTTGTATTGTATAGGACAATTGGTGTGAAGTTTGATATATTATTCTTGTTCAAATGTTATTCTTGTTCAAGATGAATTTTGATGTATTTTTGTTCTACATAAATGACATCAGTTGAAGACATTTAAACGGTAAGAGGATTGTAGCATCCGAGGATCAATGTCTTATCATAAAAGTATTTCTTCTAAAAGATAAACAATAAGAAGGTTAACATTAGACTCGGTGATGTTTTGAATAATGATATTCCAAAGAGATGATAAATCTAGATAATTAACTCATATATGGGGATTTGACTTTTCTCAAACTGTTGACAAGAAAATCACATAATCTTGATGATACGCTTAAGACACTTCAGATGAAGGAGCGTTGACTAGAGAATCACTAATAACTCTTCAAACGAATTACAATATATATGTTTCTTTAGTTCGACGAAAAGCATTCATTCAACATAGGATTTGTACACTCAAACAACACAATGTTTACACCAAAAAATAAAATCATGCATTGGAATGATTTGCTCTTTCATCCCACTGAGTAGAAACTTCATAAGGATTTAAACTACTCATTTTATTTATTCTTATTATAGTGACCTTGTTAATAAACTTATAAATAAATTCATCCACATATGGGAAACTAGAGGGTATAGGCGGGATGAAAGGGCTTACATTAGAATGAACAAAGTTAATGGCTTTAGGCTGAGAATGAGAGGATGAAGGTAGGTCAGTTTGAGGAATTTGTTGTGGTTTAATTAGATGAAGTATATGATTCTATGTTTTCAATTACTTTCGTAGGAATGTCATAAACTAAGTTAAAAGGATCCAATGAAGGTTTTTCAAATGCAGATGAGCAAAAGGGTGGAGGTTATGATTCAGTTTGATTTAAAGATAGGGCTTCAAAGGGCCAGAATAAATGTGTTTTCAGGAATTTCTATGTTTAGAGGATAATGGTTAGAAGAATAGATAAGTGTTTCTAGTTCAGCTTCTTGGGCACTTTTTGAATCATCATTTGAGGTTTTACATAATGATGCAAAAGATACATTAATGGATTTAGTTTGATTTGTGGAATTTGGATACATTAATGGATTTAGTTTGATTTGTGGAATTTGGATCAGCAGATGGAATGGCTTCAATTCGGGTTGAATATTCAGATAAGGATTATGTGTTTTGTTGTTGTTTCCATAGGTTCAGAACATGAATGGGATCAACTTTGTTGAACATGTGACCCCAAACACAAGAGAGGGTGAATTTTAAACTTTAAAATTAAAGATAAAATAAGAACTTAAAAATTATTGAGTAATTTTGGGTGTGATGCTTAAAAATAAAACGTAAGACGGAAAAGTAAATAAGGTGAGTAAAGTAAAGCTGCGAAAATAAAAGAGTAAGAACATAGCAAACACACAAATTTATATTGGTTTGACCCCTAACATTCTAAGCTCTGCGGACAGTTTCATAATCAAAAGTATTACTAAAAATAAACTAGGCTTTTAACACAGGATTAGCAAGAAAATTTTAATAACCAAAGAGAACATGTTATATCATGCACAACCAATTAATAAACAAATAATAATAATAATAATAATAATTATAATTATAATAATTTATAATTAATTTATTTTAATAATTGTAAATTTTAATTATGTCGAATCTTTGATTTTAAGATGTTACAGTTAGGGATTTGTTACTTTGATGTGACTCAACCCATATAAACCAGTGTTCTTGTATGAATATATTTTTGGTCCATCCACTTTAGAAAACAAAAAAAAGACACAAACTTACTTGATAATCAAGAACAATTGATATTTTTTATCATTGAGGAAAGAATATTATGTCGTGAAAGCTTTGACCAAATAAATTAGGAAGGAATCATTTCATTTTATATCTCACATCCCCTCTCTCTCCCTTACCCCTCATCTGTTACTAGATATATTAGCTTGTTTTACACATCTCTCTAGATTACAAATATTTTTTGTGATTAGGGTTAACAAAAAATTGATATTTTTATGTTTTCTATTCCTCGTATATGCCTATATTGTCCTACCTATCTATCACTGCTTTAAATTTTTCCTAAGTCCACAACTTTCCTACACTCAATAACAATAAACATGAAAAAAATCCTAACTCTCAAACCCATTATAAACAAGTTTCAATAAACATAAAATAATACATATACCATAGCTGTAATACCCCGATTTTTAACAGCGTGAGTATATTTTTTTTTTCAAAAGTCAATTAATAAAATACCAAAACGTAACACAAACGACAATTGTCATAATTAATTACATCATAATTATAACAAACTGAAATAGTTTTGAGGCGATAAACCAAAATATCCAAATATAAAATACGTCGGGGCTATGAGACCTATCAGACATCGCTCATACCCCTAGGGTATTATCGGCAGACACGTATACAAGTACTGCTCTAAGAAATACTAATTCCCCCAATGGTCACATAAAAAAAAAATGGAACATGGACCCACCAAGACAAAAGTCATATGACCACGTAAGTATAGTTACAGTCATCCTAAAATGAAATAAGTACAACCACCAAAAGAAAGATATCAAGTCCCTATACAACATAACTAATCTGATCATACTCTAGCAACTACAATAACATGGGTGACATCCAGACACTCCACAAGTCCCGTCTGACGTAGCATCCATCCTCATCAACATCCATAGACGGATCGCTCTCTTCAGAAGTCAGATCCACCCACAAGATAGGTGGCTTCGGCGGCGTCGGGACCTCAAAACAATGTACTACTTTAGTGACAGTCGGTAAAGGATCATTCATTGAAAGAGGAAGCTCTGACTCGGCCCGCCTAGATGGCCTTACCATCTCTCGCTCCATGGGCATCGACCCCTTATCCTTTCTACCAGTCCCTGGTCCAACCACTGTATCCTCAACTCCCACGGTGGCCTCTGCCTCCACTCTAACTGAGCAATCCTTCGCATCTTCCCAAGTTCCACTCATCCCAAGCACTAATCTAGAAGGTACCGGATAATCAATCTTCTCGCGAGTGAGTTTCACAAGAAATACTGCCCTAGATTTCCTACTAGTCCTCACTATCCTCCCCGTATAAGTAGCCTTGCTTGAGATTGGGTCATAAACCTAATCAGTCGGTGAGTCTCGACCAGGGAAGTCTAACGATGTCTCCGTTGTCAAGGTAATAGTCGGTGGAATGAACTCGGGTATCATCTGAGGGCAAAGCCCAAATTTCCACAATAATTGTAAAGGGTCACCAACCGAAATTAACAAATAACACTTAGCAAAATTCTTATATTTCCAAATGCTCAAAAGAACCTTTAGTCTTAGCATACTCCTCGAAAGGGTTTTCAGTTCTAAATGCAGATTTTCAGTTCTAAAATGGCTATGAACCAATCAACACTTCAAACATTAATATTATCAATTATGAATACATAATTAACACCAAATTAATCTCCACAAATTCACACCTCAATCACACATCGAATATTTATAACATCAATTACGAACACATAAGTACATCAAAACTTAAACAACCCAACTTTACATCTCTAAGCAATTATGGCAAATCACAACAACAACCGAATATATATATACAATCATCATAGTATAACAAACATGACTCGCGTGCCAATCATTCTAATGCAATGCGTATATGCCAAAATGCATGATTCTAGAATACCAAACCAAAACCCTCCTCGAAGGGTGTATCATTATTGTACAGTCTCTCACAGACCAATACTAATTACCAAGGTGCAATCTCTCACAGATCAGCTCGATTTACTAGCGTGCAGTCGCTCACAGACCAACACGACATACAAGAGTGCAATCGCTCATACATCAGCACGATTTACTAGCGTGCAGTCTCTCACAGACCAACACGACATACAAGAGTGCAGTCGCTCACATACCAACACTATTTTCTAGAGTGCAATCGCTCACAGATAAACATATTCTATAGTGCAATCTCTTACAGATCAGCACGACGTGACAACCCTCGCAAGGATAAAATGAACCAACAATTCACATGGCATCATCCCGTAGCCCATCACGATCACCACTATCACCATGGCCCCATCGCGGTCACCATGTACTATGAAACGCATGAGCATACTCTGACTTTTTTCACCACAATCATTAAGTAAATGCAACTATTAAAAGATTCCCCATTTTTAATACTCATTTAACACTAATAATTTTTCATATACAACACAGAGCACACTCAAACATATTTATTCACACCAATTTCAATTTATGCAAACACACATAAATCACATTTCCAAATTCAATCCACACATGAATTAAATTCATTTTCCACCAATCCACACATAAATTGAATTAAATTCTTTTTGCACCAATCCACACATAAATTGAATTAAATTCATTTTCCACCAATCCACACATAAATTGAATTAAATTCTTTTCCCACCAATCCACACATAGATTCTTTTCTCAAAAATTCATAATATTAATTATGAACACCTCAAATTCACCCAACATGAGTCACTACAATTTTCAAATATTAATCACCCATATTCAATCTCAAAAATTTTCAACCATAAATCACCACAACAACATTAATATATCATAGTTCTCCCCACCGCTAACTCGGTACCAACAGTCTCGGTTGCTTTTCGAGACTCAAGGAGCTAACTACATAAACATGAATATTTATAACAATTTGTTCACAATAAAACTAATTCAAAAACAACAAAATTCTCAAAATTAAATATTTCTCACACATCAATCTATTAAAACCAAATATTCTATATTATTTACTTAAAACTGAATAAAACAAATATCGTCCAAATTTCATATTCACATATTCGACTATTAAATCACCGAAATTCTCGAGTTAATAAAATACTCTAAATTTTTTAAACTTTTTTTTTCTTTTTAAACTCAGTCCATGAGTAATTAAAAGAGTAACATTTTAAACTTTAACCATTATTAATTTCAATCTATCTTTTTGTCCAAACTCTTTAAATTAGTTAAAATTTGAACTTTTCACAACTTTAAGAACTCTAAATTTTTGGTAAAATTTCAACTTCAATTCAAACTCATTTATTTGAAAATAACTCGTTACGTAACTCGAATATATCAAATTTAATCACTACACATAAATCACATGAGAAAAAAAATTCATAATATTAATTTGGATTTTAGATTTTAAACATTTCTTCTATATGATTCTTGATGGACCATATTATAAATTTTCTGCAACACAATCTTTCTAGAGAGAAATATGCCATATAGATACCTTCAAAAGAATATAGTAAATACGAACACTATCAATATCATACATTATACATAATAGCAAAGGAAAAAAATGTGTTATGTAGAATTAAACAAACACTAACATAAAAACAAAAGAAAAGTGTTGAGAAACACTGTAGTAAAGTCCAAACAAAAATATAAATGATTGAGAAATTGAACATACAATTCACACCCAATAATACACCTCAAAACAAACTAAATTCAATTTCAACTAATTCACACATAAACTAATTAATTTCATTTTTCACAAAATTACACCTCAATTACATTAAATTTCTTTTCTGCAAAATCACAAATAATATCCTAAATGCAAACTAAAAGTTTGGAAGGAGCCCTTACCTCCGTTGTAGCTCTAATAAACAATTACAACACCGTGGTAATTCCGGTAAAAACTTCTCTCGCGTCGTCACCTCAAAAGTTAGCTCACTAGCATCGTAGAGTGGCAAGGAGCAACTTTCCCTTCTGTTACTTCGCGAAATAAAGTTTAGAAGTCGAAGAAAAGTGAGAGTTTGTGTTTTATAGTTTTGAAACCACCAACCAAGAAGAAAGAAAGGAGGAAAACGCTTGGCTGAGAGGAAAATGACTTTGATTTTTCTCTTTCCTATCCTTGCTTATACATACATATATATATATATATATATATTAAATCAATCCTAAAAATATCTAAATACACTTCACTCCTATCTCAATCTAATTTAATAAAAATATCTACTCTCGTCGTAACTCAATTGACAAGTAAAATTTTCAGCAACAATAGATATTTTTAACAAAACTGTTCGGTATAAAATTTTTTGTAACATAAATAAATTATTCTTCGACAAATAATTTTAATTGGGTCTCAAAATATATATTAAAATATATTTAAATATTAAACATATCATTAATTCTAATAAAATATATTTTTGATATTTAATTCACAAAATTAAATAAAATTAGCAAAATGCCTCAACAATTCAACACAAAGCACACTAAAATTTGCATAATTTAGAATTTAAAATCTAAGGGTCTTACAGTAGCCACCATCATTTTCACACTCCAAAATCTTCATCTTGTTCATCAAATAGTTTTAATTCCAAAAGAATACTTTCTAGCATCATCTTTTTTGTGTGACAAAAAGGTGAGGTGATCTTAACCACTTTTCTTTCTTTTCATCTCAATGTTCTTCCATCACTAACTTTGGGGTTCACCTTGAAAGCTTGAAACTCCTCTCCCTTGCAAATGAACTTTTTGATTTTTATTTCTTTTAAAATGGGAGTATTTAGATTTATTTGTTGTGTAAATTTTCCATATATTTAGCTTTGGTTTAATGTAGATGATGGGAAAAAAAGCTAACCGATACAACAATAATTTAGATACTAATGACTTGGAAGAGATTCAACGTTAGTTGTTGTGGGGTCTGTTGATGCATGGCCAATGTGGGACATGTATGATTTGTGACTTAAAGTGTATTTTTTACGAGCTATTTGTTGTTTTGGTATTTTACATATGTAAATTGTCATGATCATGGTTTTGTTAGTGTGGTTTAATTTTATTTGAGAATTATAAAACATAATTTTATATTGTAAACTGTCGAGTAAAATGTATTCCACAAAAAATTTGAAATGGGCTCCGATTTCAATAAAAGAAATTAATTGGGACTTGAAGTGATTTGAAAATTTTATTGGGACAATTTATATTTTTAAGAGTTGAAATATTAAAAAGGTGTTATTTTACATTATTTTATTAAAATTCTCTCGGTTATGTAAAAATTTGTATACCCATTTCCCCTTTCATTTTCTTTCACTTCCAATTACCTACTCTAACAAACATTTTGAAAACACCAACACCTAGTTACTATTCATCGTCTTCTTCATTGATTTAATTTCATTTTCTTCCCAAATTTATTCAAGGACAACAATCTAAAGTCCTTTACCTTCAATTCAACCTCTTGCGTTTCGCTTTCTTCTTGTCCAAAATCCATTAATCAACAAAAATAGTACTGAATGAAGATAACGAGCAGATTGAGAAATCTTCGAATATGAAACATAGCACAAAAGATAGGGAATGGAGAATTGATAAGGCAGACATCTTCCACAACCAAGCTCTGATTGAAAGGGATTATTATTAACAAACAATGAGTTATTTTCTTAGTAAAATTTTTCTGTTTTGCATGTGGGTTTTGGGGGTTTAATTTAATTTTAGATACTATAGATATGATTTTCTGGGTTGATGTTGGGTTTTAATAAAAAATTGAGAGTGAGAGGAAACTATGTGTTTTAGCATGCGAGAAATGTTGAAAATCTGCATTTAACTCTTTTAATAAACATCAATTATGCATATGTTGGTGTGATGACTCTGATGTCTTAGGAACCCCATGAAATAGAATTAGTTTTGATAGGGGGAATACGGAATTAATGTGTTCCTAGAGTTTCTACATACATCATTTGATTTTAGTTATATTTATTGTTTTAGTCCTGATTTCCTTCTATTTCGTCTTGGATCTCCTTCTTCAATGTTTGCCTCGAATAATGATGTTTCTAATTATGCCTCTAATCATGTTGTTTCTGATTCTGCCTCTAATCATGTTATTTCTGATTTTGCCTTTAATTGTGATGTTTCTAGTTATGCCTATGATCATGTTTTTTGTTATGCCTCTGATCCTGTTGTTTCTAATTCTATATCTGATCATTTTTTTTTTGATTTTGCCTATGATCATGTTGTTTTTGATTATGCCTATAGTCATGTTGTTTTTGAGTCTACCTCTGATCATGATGTTTTTGATTTTGCCTTTGATCATACTTTCTCTGCCTTTAATCATGTTTCCTGTGACTCCTCCTCTGGTCATATTTCCTCTGACTCTGCCTATGGTCATGTTTCCTCTAACTATGCCTCTGATCATGTTTCCTCTGATTATGCTATCTCTTCTTAGAGTTTGCGTTTGGTCATGTTGCCTCATATCCAAGTTTCGTCTGATTAGTTATCCTCTGGTCGTGCTTTCCTATAGTCCAAGTTTCATGATTCGAACATAGAATTTAAAGTGTTGATTTCCATTATACAAATGATTATTTATGGTTTTGGGGTTAGACTTGATTGATGATTAAGATGGTTGTTGTTTGTAATACATTATTGGTTTCATATTGCAAATTGTCTAAAGAAAATATACACTACATACATAATATTTCAAGTGCATTGAGTTCATCCAACCATGACATTCATGGCTCAAGTTCACAATCGGACATTCATAATATTGTTCAAGGCACAAAACAATGGGTGTAGGAAGAATAGCCAGGACGTTGATTGGAGTTATGGCTAGACCATCGTCACCATTAGGTTTTCATTATCTTGGTGACCCACATCAAGATAATTGGAAAAATTTTCCATGCTTTAAGGAAAAGTCACAGGTCATGGAAATATTATAGGTCATGGAATTATCACAGTTTTTAAGTAAAGAAAAGGTATCATTTGACACACTTTATGAGAAGATTTTGTTAGCATGAATTGCATAACATTCATGGCTAAAGTACACAATGGGACAATCATAAGATTGTTCCAAGCATGGAACAATGGGTGGAGGAAGAACAACCAAGATGTTGATTAGGAAAATTATTTATTTATAGAAATCACTGAGATTATTATCTCATCCCATGTTTTCTTATATTATGGTAAATAGAAATTGTTGAAGTTTAAATTTTAGCAATAGAGGATGTAATACCATACTTGAATTAGCCCC
The DNA here is from genome assembly GCA_037974875.1 of Cicer bijugum. Lineage (NCBI taxonomy): Eukaryota > Viridiplantae > Streptophyta > Magnoliopsida > Fabales > Fabaceae > Cicer > Cicer bijugum. The sequence goes on along the minus strand of JBBPBT010000720.1, from coordinate 13,397,076 downwards.
TAATTCATTTGATTTTTTTGTAGTTTATTGTACTAAGGGGAATATTATTAAGTCAATTGACTAGACTTGTAAATTATTTTATTGAATCATGAAACAAGAGTTGTACATTATCATGAAACAACTTCTAAATTAGTTTATTGTGCGAAGGGAATATGTTTACGGAGTTACAAGTTATGTTGATGATGTTAGTTAATAATTTATAATGATTGCCTTTCCTTTATTAATATGTTTGAGTTTATTGCCATTTTCTAGATACGTGGTGATGGGTTTTACATTTTGGTTTCGGGATCGACCAAACCAATTATATTTGTGGGTAGTGGTTCAATTTAGGATGCTTTTTCTTTTTGCTATATGATCTAAGTATCAATTTACCAAATATTAAGTCTGTTAAACTTAATATTTTGTGTTTGGTACACAGAACTATGGCGGAAACACCTAGACAAAATGATAGGATATGAATGGTCTTTACATGAGTGAAATATATTATGAGAAGATTATAGAGTCTATCATTTGATGGTTCAGTCTATGTAGAGAAGAATTGTAGGACTCCTTGAGGGAAAACCAAGAGACGACTAGAGGCAATCACCAAGCAAATCAAAACAGTCATTGAAACAAAATCATAATTAAATCAGTCAAGGAAATCCTTAGAATTAGAAAATGCACACGTTGGAAAAGTTCGGGCATTGATAAACCTAATTTTATAAGATTTTAAAAGGGTATTTATCCTCTATTTTATCTTATTTTATAGTTTTTATTCCAACTTCTTATTTATTCATTTATTTATGATATTTTCATAATTGATCATGAAATGATAAAATAAGTCAAATTGATCAAATCTATTTTGTTTCTAGTGCAAAAAACTTATCAAGTTTAATATTCTAATTAATGAGTACAAGAAAAGGTTTGTTGCACACTTCAAAGTTTGAATTTTATGATTAACAAAATGTTGCCAAAGAAAGGGGGAATGTTGTTGCCTTAAAAGGGGAAGGTTGTTGCAAAAAATTAGGATCTATCAAAAGGATGAGAAATCAGAGAGGAGCCAGAAAAGTGGTGCCACACATTATAAACAAAACTAGAGAAGGAGAATAATTAGAGAAAGAAAAAAATAAGGAGAAACAACTTTGGAAACTTAGGAGTTCTTGGAGCTAGAGTAAATTGTCTCAAATTTTGGAGAAAAAAAAATCATATTCTTTTAGAGTTTTATTTCTTTTCCATTAATTGATGAACACTTATATTATTTATTTTATTTTTTGTATGTAATGAGTAACTAAGTTTCTTCTAGGGTTTTAGTGAATCTTATAATTAAGATACATTTTAATTAAGCCTTAGTTTCAAACTCTAGTTTTATTTTAGATTTTCGTTGGTTATCTAAATTAAATTATTGTATTGTTTTATTTACATATTTGGGATGATCGACCTTTGCATGCCTTAATCAATCAATTGATTATTGACCAACTACAATTAATTGATAGATCTATAGGTAATTGAAATTACGATTCTTGTATGATGTAACCTAGATACTAATCTTTCAATCACTCGACCTCTTGGTTCTATGTTTTCTCTTAATTATATTTTTTGTATGATCAAACAAATAATTAATTTAGAGAAAATAATATTACATTGAATGATGAATTTTTGTTAATAGTTTTAAAGATGGATTGATAATTGAGAAAATAAATAAGAATTCATATAAAATTAGAACTTGAGATATTGATATTACAAGTGAAATATGACCCTAGGTTTACTTTTCATTTATTCAAAGTTGTGTTATTATTTACTCTCGTTATAAGTTTTATGCTATCGTTACTTTTTGTTATCGGGAATCTACAATATTTTTCTTACTCTAAATAATTTAAAATCGTGATTAGCTTGGTAGTTGTTAAATTAATTTGTATGGATAAGATAATCTTATATACCGTACACTGAGATTTTTGCGTAATAAGATTTTGGCGTCGTTGTTGGAGATTAATTTAAAAATATTAAGCGAAAATGATTTATTACTTTAGATATTATTTATTTCGTTTAATTTTAATTATTTTATTTAAAAAAATATTTTATTTATTTATTTATTTTGGTTGTTACTACCTGTGCGTCGCAAGAGTTAAATTACGATTTTGATAAATCTATTGTTATATTAATTATTGTATAACAACTCTCATACATTTTATTAACATTGATATGAAAGACATACTTTAAATTTTACCACAATTCAATCTCATACACGAAAAGTAAACAACTTATAATAAAAAAAAGTCTAACTAAAAAATAAATTTAAATACAGGTCACTTCAAATACAAACCACTCTTATTTAAAGATGAGTAAGTATGTGAATAATGATTTTTTTTATTATTATTTAACATAATATTTAACTTATATGAAATACATGACATTAAAGAATTCATATAAATTTTACTTCACTGTATCAAGTGGCAAAATATCCTTCATTCTAGTACTACTTGTTGTAGCTTAAATACTAAAGATAAATAATATTCCCATTACAAAAAAAAAATTACAATACACATAAAAACTGTGATTATCTTTTATCTTTGAATTTGCATGTTAGTCTTCATGAATCCTTCGAAATTGTTGATCTTGGCAACTATAGTCTTCATGAATCCTTTGAACTCCTTTGAATTTACATGATATTTGACAATAAATTTAGAATGTAAAATGTATAGTATATTAGTAAAATTGAAATATAGCCATTGAAAATAAAAAAAAATGGTAAATACATATCCAAACAAACATAACATGCAAATATTCATAAATGAAAATTGCTAGAAATTTAATGTATGAATCTAACATTGTAAAACTAACAAATTTCGGTCAAAACAAAGTCTACCATAGTTTAATTCAAGACAAAATAACAAAATTCTTATGTTTGTATGAAACTTGACTCTCACTCGTTCTCAATTTTGACATTTTTCACATTCTTTGAATTGGTTCCTGTATTGTAATCAGCGACTTAAATGAATCCCTTTTAAGAGGGCTACAATCATCATAATCGCATTTAGATTAGAGAAAAACCACAATCGCACAACTCTAACAACCAAATCACATGACTCCTTTTTTTTTTTGTGGAGAAATTGAAGCAACAAAATCTAGTTTTTGTTCAAACATCGTAGAAAGAAGATAAACACAAAAATGAATACGGAATCTTTGGTAAAGGAAAATTAAAAGAGAATTATGTATAGATGATATAATATGAATAATAGTTATAAGCGAGGCGCCGAAAATGAGATGTTCAAACATTGTATAAAGAAGATAAAAAATGAATACATAATCTTTGGTAAAGGAAAATTAAAAGAAAAGTATATATAGATGAGATAATATGAATGATACTTATATGAGGACGTCGAAAAAGAGATATTTAATAGAGGAAGACGAAGAAAGAAGAAAAAGTTAACAGAGGACATCGAAAAAAAAATATTTGAAGGCACAAAAATAATTCCTAAATAAATTTTCAACTATTAATAAAAAGTGTTCTTTTTTCTCTTTGAATAAATTGACAATACAACACCTTTTCTTTTTATTTTTTAATTGATCAGTAAATTCTCAACGGACGCCTCAAAAATCTGTCAAATCGTGATGAAATGGAAGTTTTATTTTTTTTTTATTCAAAAAAATTGCACAGGTGGTTGTATTTTTCTTTTCTTTCTAAATAATTTCTATTAATAAAAACTTTATATTTGTCTAAGCATTCTAATTAAGTGACACTTGTCAAACTCGCCAAAATATCATCATTGCTTTATTATATTGTATAGATTAACATATTTAATTTTCTTTGTTATTAATTTCATTAGATTTTTTTCATTTGTGCATGCTCACTCGCTCCCAGAAGTCTATTTTGCATTTTGATCCAGAAATTTAAAGAATTTCTCGTAAGCGAAGAACACAAATAAGAGCAATGGGAGAAAGAGTACCAAGAATGTTGGAGGGTTATTTCACTCTAACAGTAGATTTTACTGGCAACATAGTTAACCCACCTGTGGAGGCAAACAATTTTCAGCTTAAGCCAGACTTGATATCTATGGTGGAAACCTCTTTTCTTTTTAGAAGACTACCAACTGAAGACCCCAACGTTCATCTAAAGAGTTTCATAAGGATGGCAAACACCCTAAAATATAATGGTGTTTCTACATATGCCAATAAGATTGAAGCTATTTTATGGTCTTTGACTGATAAGGCTTCAATCTGGTTGTCATCCCAACCTGTTGGATCTATTACCACTTGGGATCAACTGAAAAAAGCTTCTTGAAAGAAACTTTCCTCCATCTAGGTATGTTAAACTTTGAGTTGACATTGCCAACTTTGTTCAATTTGAACAAGATTCCTTATGTGAGGCATGTGAGAGATTCCAAGACATGATCAAAAGTTGTTTGCATCATGCTACTAGATATGGCAACTTGTTAAAATTTTGCACATTTCAAAGTAGAAGTAGTATTGATGATGCTTGTGGAGGCTTTATTCTAAAAAAAGAACTTGAAGTAGTATATGCTTTGGTGGAAGAAATAACTACTAATAGTTATCGATGGAGTTCAAATGATAGACATATTAAAAAGAAAGATGAGATGTACAAAGTGGAGGCTAATACCACTTTGGAGATAAAGGTAGATAGAATCGCTAAGCAGCTTGAGACTCTAATGTCTCCACAAACTCAACAAAGTTCTGTTGACACTCCTTTTGGTGATGTTGGTGAAACGTTTGGACTTGATGATGAAAATAATTTGGGAAATCCTTGGACTAAGCAGGTTGAGGAAGCCAACTATGTTAGCCAAAAAGATGTTGATGCAAAGAAGAGAGTGCAAGATGATTTGGTGAAGGATACACAAAAAGTTTGACATCCTTGCGCGGGTGTTCTAGAAAATTTTATGGGACATGCATATGAGAGGTGGAAGGCCATTGAAAGTAAAACACAAGCCCATCCAATTCCAACTACTCATAGTAAGGAAGCTACTTATGTCACCAACACAAACCACAATCAGAATGACCCTTATTCTTCTACCTATAATCTAGGTTGGAATTATCACCCTAATTTCTCTTGGGGAGGACAACAACAAGGGAAAAACCCTAATTTCTACAAGCCACCAAATGTGCAAAGGAAAAAGGAGAGGAAAATCTTCATGATGTGTTGGCTTAATTGATGGAGAAGACATATGAAAGGTTTCACAATATGGAGAATCAAATCTCAACTCAATTTGGAAATGTGGAAAATCAAAAGTCTAATATTGTTAATCTACTAGTACAAAGACATGTGGGATCATTACCTACTCAAACCAAGCCAGATCCAAAAGAGCAAGCTAAAGCTATCACTCCTAAGTGTGGAAATGAGGTTACTTCAATGCCTAAAAAGCAAGGACAAACGACTCCAAAAAGGAAAAAGGTACATCCAAATGAGCTTTCTTCTAGTAGAATTGAGGAAACCATGAGTTAACCAAGGTAAGTATTTCATTTCCTCAAAGATTGAAAACTATGCATAATGATAAGCAATTTGCTAGATTCATTGAGATTTTAAAAAAATTGCATATCAATATTCCTTTTGTTGAAGTTATTTCCCAAATGCCCAAGTATGCTAAATTTTTAAAAGTAATCATTTCTAATTAAAAAAAAACTAGAGGACTTTGAGATGGTTAAGCTTAATGTTGAATGCTTTCCTATAGTCTTGAAAATTTTTACTCCTAAACTTAAGGATCCTGGGATTTTTACTATTCCTTGTACTATTGGCAACTCTTATTTTGAAAAAGCACTTTGTGATTTGGGAGCTAGTATTAATTCGATGTCTCTACCTATTTTTAGGAAGTTGGGTCTACAAGAAGCCTAATTGACTAACATTTCTCTACAACTTGCTGACAGATCTAATGCTTCCCTCATGGGATAATAGAAAATGTGTTAGTAAAAGTGGATAGGTTTATTTTTTTACAAACTTTGTTGTTTTAGATATGGAGGAAGATGAGAAAGTACCAATTATATCGGATAGTCCCTTCTTGGCCACCGAAAAAACGTTAATTGATGTTCAACAAGGAAAGTTAACCTTCAGATTAGGTGATGAACAAACAAAATTGAAAGTGTTTAATTCTTCAAAAAAAAAAAAATCTTTTGCTTCTTGTAGCTTCATTAATGCTAATGATACAATTTTGAGAATTTTAGGTTACAAGACCGTTCAAAACAACATCTTATTTTCCATGACCCTAACATAATGTTGGGTGATGATGAAATTGTAATTTTACCATCTCTTGAAACTCAATCACCACATGACAAAAGGAATAATAATATGAACCACATGATTAGAAAGCTAAGAAGGAGCAATGCTTGAAAAAGACACCAATGAGGTTATTGGATGCACAAGATTGCTTAAGAACCCTAATTAGACTAGAATAAGCTTATGGAGGATAAAATGACCTCAATTTTATCCAATGACACAAGCGCATCTATTGGGTGCACAAGATTGGTTTAAAACCCTAATTGGAAAAAAAAAAGAAAAAGCCTAGAAAGGACGAATACGACCTAAATGTTAATCAATTGACACAAACACACCTATTGGAGCCACAAGATTTATTAAAAACCCTTGTTGGACAAGAATAAGCCTAGGGAAGAAGAAAATGACCTAGATGTTCATCCAATGACACAAATGAACTTATATGATTCAAAAGATTGTTTAAAAACTCTAACTTGACTAGGATAAGCCTTAGGAGGATGAAAATCACCTAAATTTTGTTCCAATGATACAAACACACCTATTGGAAGCACAAGATTGGATCAAAACCCTAATTGGAAAAGATTAAGCCTAGGGAGGACGAAAATGACCTAAATGTGAATCCAATGCACAAATGAACTTATTGGATGTACAAGATTGTTTAAAAACCCTAATTTGACTAGAATAAGCCTAAGGAGGATGAAAATGACCAAAATATTATTCCAATGACACCAATGAACTTATTGGATACACCAGAATGCTTAATCCTAACTGGATTAGACTTGCCCTAAGGAGGACGAAAATGACCTAAATGTTAATCCAATGACACAAACACACCTACTGCACGAATAAGATTGGTTAAACACCTTAATTGGAAAATAATAAACCTAGGGTGGATGAAAATGACATAAATGTTAATCCAATAACACAAATGATATTATTGGAGGACAAGATTGCTTGAAAACCCTAATTGGACTAGAATAAGCCTACGGAAGATTAAAGTAACCTAAATGTTAATCCAATGACTCCAATGAACTTATTGGATGCACAAGATTGCTTAAAAACCCTAATTGTACTAGAATAAACCGAAGGAGGACCAAAATGACCTAAATGTTAATCTAATGATACAAATTAACTTATTGGATGCAAAAGAATTCTTAAAACCCTAATTGGACAAGAACAAGCCTAGAGAGGACGAAAATGACCTAAATGTTAATCCAATAACACAAATACACCTATTGGATGCACAAGATTGGTTAAAAACTCTTATTGGTCAAGAATAAGCCTTGGAAGGACTAAAATGACCTAAATGCTCATCCCCATGACACAAACACACCTATTGGATGCACAAGATTGGTTAAAAATCCTACTTGGACATGAATAAGCCAACAGAGGATGAAAATGACCTAAATGTTAATCCGATGGCAGAAACACACCTATTGGATGGACAAGATTGGTTCAAAACCCTAATTGGAAAGGAATAATCCTAAGGAGGACGAAAATGAGCTAAATGTTAATTCAAAGGGACACATGAACTTATTGGATGCACAACATTGCTTAACAACCCAAATTGGACTAGAATAAGCCTAAGGTGGATGAAAAATTCCTAAATGTTAATTCAATGTCACTTATGAACATATAGGAGGCACAAGATTGCTTAAAAACTTTAATTGGAGAAGAATAAGGCTAGGGAGGACGAAAATGACCTAATTGTTCATTCAATGACACAAACACACCTATTGGATGCAATAGATTGGTTAAAAACCCTAATTGCGCAAGAACAAGCCTAGGGAGGATGAAAATGACCTAAATGTTAATTCAATGACACAAATGAAATTATTGGATGCACAAGATTGGTTAAAAACCCTAATTGGACAAGAATAAACCTATGGAGGAAGAAATTGACTTAAATGTTAATCCAGTGACACAAACACACCTATTGGTTGCACAAGATTGGTTAAAAACCCTAATTGGTAAAGAATTAGCCTAGGGAGGACGAAGATGACCTAAATGTTTATCCAATGACGCAAATGAACTTATTGGATGCACAAGATTGGTTAATAACCGTAATTGGACAAGAATAAGCCTAGGGAGGACGAAAATGACCTAATTGTTCATTCAATGACACAAACACACCTATTGGATGCAATAGATTGGTTAAAAACCCTAATTGCGCAAGAACAAGCCTAGGGAGGACGAAAATGACCTAAATGTTAATTCAATGACACAAATGAAATTATTGGATGCACAAGATTGGTTAAAAACCCTAATTGGACAAGAATAAACCTATGGAGGAAGAAATTGACTTAAATGTTAATCCAGTGACACAAACACACCTATTGGTTGCACAAGATTGGTTAAAAACCCTAATTGGTAAAGAATTAGCCTAGGGAGGACGAAGATGACCTAAATGTTTATCCAATGACGCAAATGAACTTATTGGATGCACAAGATTGGTTAATAACCGTAATTGGACAAGAATAAGCCTAGGGAGGACGAAAATGACCTAATTGTTCACTCAATGACACAAGCACACCTATTGGATGCAATAGATTGGTTAAAAACCCTAATTGCGCAAGAATAAGCCTAGGGAGGACGAAAAATACCTAAATGTTTTTCCAATTACACAAATGAACTTAATGGATGCACAAGATTGCCTCAAAACCCTAATTGGACTACAATACGTCTATGGAGGATGACAATGACCTACCTGTTAATCCAATGACGCAAATGAACATATTGGATGCACAAGTTTTTTTAAAAACCGAAAAGTGCAACAGTAAGCCCAAGGAGGACGAAAGTGGCCTAAATGTTCATCCATTGACACAAAAACACCTATTGGATGCCCAACATTGGTTAAAAACCCTAATTGGAGAAGAGTAAGGCTAGTGAGAATGATACTGACCTAAATGTGAATCGAATGCGACAACTACATCAATTGGATGCACATGATTGGTTTAAATCCCTAATTGGACTCGAATAAGCCTTGGAAGGACTAAAATGACCTAATTGTTAATCCAATGACACAAACACAGGTATTGGGTGCACAAGATTGCTTAAAACCCTAATTGGACTAGAATAAGCCTAAGTAAGAAGAAAATGAGCTAAAATTTTATTCAATGAGACAAACACACCTATTGGATGCACATGATTGTTTAAAAACCTTGATTGTACAACAATAAGCCTAAGGAGGACGAAAATGACCTAATTGTTAATCCAATGACACATATGAATTTATTGGATGCAAAAGATTGCTTAAAAACCATAAATCGACAAGAATAAGCATAAGGAGGATGAAAATGACCTAAATGTTCATCCAATGGCACAAACACACCTATTGGAAGCACAAGATCGTATAATACCCTAATTGGACAAGAATAAGCTTAGGTTGGACAAAAATGACCTAAATGTTTATCCAATTACACGAATGAACTTATTGGATGCACAAGAATGCTTGGAAACCCTAATTTGTCAAGAATAAGCCTAACGAGGATGAAAATGACTTAAATGTTAATCTAATGACACAAAACACTTATTGGATTCACAAGATTGGTTAAAAACCCGAATTGTACAAGAATATGTCTATGTAGGACGAAGATGATCTAAATGTTAATCCAATAACACAAATGAACTTATTGGATCCATAAGATTGCATCAAAACCCTAATTCGACAAGGATAAGCCTAAGTAGGATTAAAAAGACCTTAATGTTAATCCAATGACACAAATACACTTATTGAATGCACAAGATCGGTTAAAAACCTTATTTTGACAAGAATAAGCCTAGGGAGGACGAAAATGACCTAAATTTTAATCCAATGACACAAATGAACTTATTAGATGCACAAGATTGCTTAAAAATCCTAATTGGACTAGAATAAGCCGAGGGATGACGAAAATGACATAAATGTTAATCCATTGACACAAACACACCTATTGGATGCACAAGATTGGATAGAAACCCAAAATAGAAAAGAATAAGCCAAGGGAGGATGAAAATGACCTAAATGTTAATCCAAAATCACAAACACAACTATTGGATACACAAGATTAGTTAAAAAAAATCCATAATTGGACAAGAATAAGCCTAGGGAGGACGAAAAAGACCTAAATTTTAATCCAATTAAACAAATGAACTTATTGGATGCAAAAGATTGCTTAAAAACCCTAATTCGACTAGAAAAAGCCTAAGAAGGATGAAAATGACCTAAATGTTAATCCAATGACACAAACACACATATTGGATGCACATTATTTTATAAAACCCTTATTGGACAACAATAAGCTTAAGGAGGACGAAAATGTTCTAAATGTTAATCCAATGACACGAATGAACTTATTGGATGCAAAAGATTGCTTAAAGACCCTAATTCGACTAGAATAAGCCTAAGGAGGATGAAAATGACCTATATATTCATCCAATAACAGAAACACAACTATTGGATCCACAAGATTGTATAAGACCCTAATTGGACAAGAATAAGCCTAAGGAGGACGAGAATGACCTAAATATTAATCCAATGACACGAATTAACTTATTGGATGCACAAGATTGGTTAAAAACCCCAATTGGACTAGAATAAGTTTGAGGATTATAATGACCTAAATGTTATTCCAATGACACAAACACACCTATTAGATAAACAAGATTAGTTAAAAACCCTAATAGGAAAAGAATAACCATACGGAGGACAAAAATGACTTAAATGTTATTCCAATGACACAACCACATCTATTGGATGCACAAGATTGGTTAAAAAATCCTAATTGGACAAAAATAATCCTACGGAGGACGAAAATGACCTAAATGTTAATCCAGTGGCATAATTAATTATATACAAACTATTTATTTATTTATTTTTAACCCTTAAAAGAAAAATAAAAAAAGAAATTATTTACATTAATGAAAGAAGAAAAAAAATTTTATTAATTTGGTTTGACAAGGGGAGGAGCTTGCTCCTACGTGTATCCCTTGGTGTAGTAGGGAAATCAAAACTCGTGTAGTTCTTGGGTAGAAAATATTTATGTGTTGACTGATTTTATTATTATTTTTATTAATATACGTATCAAAAAATGAAAATAAAAATATAATAATAATAATGATAAATATAATAATAATAATGATAAATATAATAATAATTAATAATAATAATATTTGTCCGTTTTAAAGTAAAGAAAAAAATTAATTTTTCTTTAAAAAAAAAAACAACGTAATGTGGCGTTATGTGAATGAGACAGATGGTCACGACGGTGAAATAATCTGTGAAATGATTTGCTCGTACGTTGTCGGAACTGTCGCGACACAAAGGCCACCAACGATTGAAAATGAATAATATGGTGCGGCGAGCGAGCATGAATTTCATCCGGCGGCAACAATCATTAATTTTAATCTTAAGGGTAAAAACATTTATCTGTTGTTATATTTTATTTATTTATTTGAAAATGACGTATTATGAATTTTCTATTACATTATAGTATGATGAAATTTATTTTTTTGATCTATAGACATCAATTAGTTATATTTTTTTTTTTATTATTTTATGTTGCAAAGAAAATAATTATAGGATTAAATGATTTTAAAAATAAAATGAAAACTTAACATATGAGTTTATTTTTTATAAACAAAAAAAAAATAGAAAGAGAAAAAATATATATATATCTTAAAAAAGGATGCAAAAACAAAAACTAATAAGCAGAAGATTAAAGAAAAGAATAATAAAATGATACATTAGTGTTGAATTTTTTTTTTTTGCTAGACTGATTGTTTCAAGATCAAATTCTCTTTTTCTCTTTTGCTAATTAGTCTCTCTATTTTTTCTGTGCTCTCAATTTGTGTTTTGAATTGTGCCCCCCCCTTTTTGTCATCTTATGGCAGATTATTTTTAGACTTTTGGGGGTAGATTGCAAAAGACATGAGAATAATTGTCAATTGATTACCATTAATCTATTTTTTTTCAGTTTCTTTTATTTTAATTGGCCCTAATTATACTGATTTTTATTGTCATTAATTCATTTCTTCGCTTTCTTTTCTATTCAATTGATTACCATTATTCTGATTTTTATGACCATCAATCAATTTCTTTTCTATTGTTTTTCATTTATTTTGATCATCATTGCATCGATTTTTATGACCATCAATTCATTTCTTTTCAATTTCATTTATTTTTATATCTTATTTTTTTTTTTTATATTTTAGAAAAGAGTTTGAACAAGAATTAGAGGCAAACAAGAACTGAAAACACTTGTGATTGTTTAAAGCTTATATCCCTAATTATTTATTTTTATTTTTATATTTCTTGACATATATTTATATATTTATTATTATTATTATTATCATTATTATTATTTCCTTTTTTAATAAAAAGTAAAAAAATAAATAAAAATCGGGCAAAATTAGGTGTCAACAGCTGCCCCTCTTTACTTAGAATTTACTTGATAATCAAAGTAAAAATAAGTAAAGATAACAACTCTAATTTTGTCCAAAAAATAATTTTTTAGAAGAATGCGAGTCGTTTTCCCGACTTTAACATGTAGGTCATTTTCTCAGCTTCGGGTGCGAGTCATTTTCCTGGCTTTAACATGCGGGTCGTTGTCTTGACTTCGGGTGCGAGTCGTTTTCCTGGCTTCAATGTGCGGGTCATTTTCTCGGCTTTGTGAGTGAGTCGTTTTCCTGGCTTCAACATGCGGGTCGTTTTCTCTACTTTGTGTGTGAGTCGTTTTCCCAATTTCAACGTGCGCGTCATTTTCTCGGCTTCGGGGTGCGAATCGTTTTCACGTTTTCTCGACTTCGGGTGCGAGTCGTTTTCTCGACTTCAACATGCAGGTCATTTTCTCGGCTTCGAGGTGCGAGTCGTTTTCCCAATTTCGACGTACGAGTCGTTTTCTCGGCTTCGGGATGCGCGTTGTTTTCTCGGCTTCCAAGTGCGGGTCATTTTCTCAGCTTTGGGGTGCGAGTCATTTTCCCGCTTCAACGTGCGGGTCATTTTCTCGGCTTTGGGGTGCGAGTCGTTTTCCCGGATTCAACATGCGAGTCGTTTTCTCGGCTTAGGGGTGCGAGTCGTTTTCTCGGCTTAGGGGTGCGAGTCGTTTTCTCGGCTTAGGGGTGCGAGTCGTTTTCTCGGCTTCAACATGCAGGTCATTTTCTCGGCGTCGGGGTGCGAGTCGTTTTCTCGGCTTCAACATGCGGGTCGTTTTCTCAGCTTCGGGGTGCAAGTCGTTTTCTCGACTTCAACATGCGGGTCGTTTTCTCAGCTTCAGGGTGCAAGTCGTTTTCCCAGTTTTAACATGTGAGTCGTTTTCTTGGCTTGGGGGTGCGAGTTGTTTTCCCGGCTTCAACATGCTGGTTGTTTTCTCGACTTTAAATTTATAAAATGTCATGAATTGATGAATGAATGAATGAATATATTGGTTTTTACTAATATTTTGATTGGACACGACCATTAAAGTCATAATTGAGAAAAATACTTACACATTTTTTTTTGGACATGATATCTTTGATCTCTCTTTGGTCCTCTTGTCTTTTTTTCTTTTTCTTTCTTTCTCTGTGTTTTTTTTCTTTGAAGAAGAATGATTGTTGTTATATGCCATGTATTGTAAACAACTTTTATTCTCGTGTTATAGTCCGATCCATATCGTTGATAATTGGGAGTAGATACATTTTTTTTTGTTGTTGTTGTTTTTCTTCTTCTTCCAAGTTTCCCTTTGAGGTTTTCAACTTAGCAAATATTTACTATATTTTTTTGTACCCTAATTTTTGCCTAGGTCACCGTTTTAGATTTTCAACCTAGCGAGTATTTTTTTTTATACCCTAACTTTTGCCTAGGTTGCCTTTTCAGGTTTTTAACCAAGTTGGTATTCATTATTATTTTTGTACCCTAATTTTTGCTAGTTGTCCCTTTCAGGTTTTCAGCTTAGCGAGTACGCATTATTTAAATATGATACTTTTCTTACGACGCCTGAGTTTATAAGGAGCACTAAATTTTTTCTATCTATATTCGTGAGGATCAAACCGCTACCTGAGAAAGCTTTCTTCACGACGTATGGGCCCTCATAGTTAGGGGTCTACTTTCCACGATAATCCTTTTGAATTGGTAAGATCTTTTTTAGCACCAAGTCTCCTTCTCGTACGCTCTTTTTAGTCTTTTCTGATATAATTGTCCATGGCATAAGACCACCAACCTTTTTTCTTCAATTGAATTCAATTGATCGAAACAGGTGCGTACCCATTCCGACTCCTCTAGTTTGGCTTTCATTAGTACTCTTAGCGAGGGGATTTCTACTTCAATGAGTAGCAAACATCCATCCCATATACTAGGCAGAAAGGGGTTGCCCTAGTTGAAGTGTATATCGAAGTGCGATACCCGTGTAGCGCAAACGAAAATATCTCATTTCACTATTTATATGTTACATCAATTTTCTGAATAACTTCTTTTTTATTTTTTTATGTTACAATCTTCATTCCACACAACTGTTTGATTTTTATCGTAAAAATTTAGATGTCAGTTCACAAGTAGCTGTTAGTTGTGATATAATTCTTGAAATATAATTTAGTCTCCGAAGAAAACTGTGAACTTCTCTTTCTATACTCGAGGGAGGCATTTCTAAAGTGGCTCAAATCTTATCGATGTTAACCTGCATTCCTTTCTAACTAACCAAAAACGCCAATACTTTGCTCGATCTCAAACTAAAATTGCATTTGGAAGGGTTAATTTATATTTTAAACTTTCTAAGTCTTTTGAAGAGTTTCTTTAGATCAGATTACATGTTTTTCTTCTATTTGTGACTTAGTAATCATGACATCTACATAAACTCTTATATCTTTATGTATCATGTCATGGATTAGCATTATCATAGATCTTTGGTAGATTGCCCCAACATTCTTTAGACCAAAATGCATTACCTTGTAACACAATGTTCCCTTAGGAGTGATGAAAGTTGTTTTTTTTTTTTCATATCTTCGATTGCCATCTTGATTTGATTATATCCTGAGCAACCATTCGTAAAGGAGAAAAAGTGAATGGTGAGCCATATTGTCATCCAAAATATAGATGTGAGGTAACGGGAAATCATCTTTAGGATTGGCTTTGTTAAGGTCCCTATAGTCGACACACATTCGAACTTTGCCATCCTTTTCTAGCACTAGTACAGTATTGGCTATCCATTGGGAATAATTTGCCACAGTGAGGAACCCAATGTCAAATTATTTTTACTTCTTCCTTGATTTTTAATGACATATCAGGCTTTATTCTCCTTAATTCTTGTTTGACCGAAGAAAAATCGGGTTTTAAGGGAAATTTATGTTCCACTATGCTAGTATCCAATCCATACATTTCCTGATATGATGGAACAAAAATATCTTTCTATTTATGTTGAATTTCGATTAGTTCATGATATACTTCTTACTTTAAGATAGTGTTGTCTTTAATTTCCTTTTTATTTTCTTCTTTCTCTAGATTAATCACTTTTATTGATTCCTTATGGGACATAATGTCTTGCCTTCTTTTTCTGCCAATTTTAACGATTCTAGGGGAAATTCATAAGCTTCTTCATTATCTTTTATTGCCTGATTAGTAAGATGGTCAAAGTTATGTGGCATAATTTTAGTACAATCATATGCGAAAGAATTATTCTCAAAAATGGGAATTGCATTGATTACTATAGGCAACTTGATTGTCTCCCAATTCTTAATTTTTGTTTTTGCATCGTATGGATGAATCCAATTAGCATCATCGATGGAAAGATCATCTCTAGTTACTGCAATATGAATCTTGTTTGTCTTTCCTTTTTTGTTTTTATATGGCTAATCTTTGCTTGTCAACTTTGGTTGATTCGTAATCTAAATCCTATTTATCTCTATTCTCATGAAGTTTTATCAGTTCTTTGAGTCGTTCTTCATTCTTCCCCAAACTGTGTCATGGATGATGCCCTCTACTTAACATGAATCTAACCACCATAATAGTTGTGTTTGATATATGTGGTTCTATGTTGTCGTCTCAATGTAAACAGTGTCCACAAATTTCTAGTATTTGGAAGGCGATCTCCAGAGCTTACTCTATCATCTCAACGTAAGATGTGGTGGAAAACTCACTCTCCAACGAATCTTCCTCTTCTGACACAGTTATCAGTTGGTCATATACCATATACTTTAGCTTTTGATGTAGGGTTGATGGTAAAACATCGATAGAATGGATCCATGGTCTCTTCAATAAGCAGCTATAGGCGGGTACAATATCCATCAAATGAAACATGATTTCAAAAGTGACCGAGCCTATTTGAATTGGGAGTTCAATTTATCCCATCATTTCTCTACGACTCCCATCAAAATCTTTAATGAATGAACATTTTCCTTCATTTTCATCTTTTTTTTCAATTAACTTTTTTTTCAATTTTTTTATTTCTTTCACCTCTTTATGGACATGATCCTTGATTCATGGATAAAAAATGTGCACTACTTCAAATAAATGGTGGTGATTGTCCTTTTGATCTTTAAAGTGATTTTTTCTTACATAATCAACTTATTCTTTTGTTGCCCCTGCATTACATGTAAATACATCATACTAGTTATTTATAACACAAGAAAGTAGTGAAGGAAGGTTCTGACAATGATATTTAATGAGAAAATCTATGGTACAAAAAAAAAAAAGATTCATAAAAAGAAAAGAAGATAAGGTGATCTAATGGGTAAATGACCCTATTTTTTAGTAGTTTTTCATAAAATAAGTGTGCTAATAACTCATGCCACAATTTCAATCATGTTATTAACCTACTTTGGAAGATATGATTTGCTCCAATCTATATTCACAATCTTTCAGAATATGTTCAGCTTCGACTTTGATGTGTGTATTTAAGCTATATTCTTTGATCATCCTTTTTTAGATTATCAAACAAGTGATCTTCTTTCATTCTATATTTTTTTGTGGCCCTAATTTTTGCTTAGATTGCCCTTTCGGGTTTTCAACATAACGAGCTTTTTTTTCTTCTTTTTTTTTTGTACCATAATTTTTGTCTAGGTCGCCCTTTCAGGTTTTCTACCTAACGGGTATTTATTATTATTATTATTAATAATATTATTATTATTATTAATATTATTATTATTATTATTATTATTATTATTATTATTATTATTATTATTATTATTATGATTTTGCACCCTAATTTTTGCCTAGGTCACCCTTTCGGGTTTTCAACTAAGCGGGTCTTCATTTATATGTAATACTTCTTTAAGCATCAATATGTGCAAGTAGTGATAAGTCTTCTTGATCCATATTGGTGTGGATCAGAGCCACATTTTAATGTATTTTTTATGGTATTGGGGGCTCATATAGTTGGGAGTTCATTTATCTTACCAGTCCTTTTAGATATATGAAATATTCTTGAATGCTAATTCTTTCTTTTGAAGCTCTGAAGTTCATATGTTATTGTTTTAAGATCTTTTGTCCTTGACATGAGGCAGTCAACATTTCTCTTGAATTGAATTCAATTAGTCAACACAGGTCGTTACTCTTGATAAGGGGTTTTTTGTTCGAGTGGGTCGCACTGCCTTTATATAATAAGAAACAAAGGGGTGCCCCAGTTATAGGTTGATTCTCATGAAGGGTATTCTACAGTTACGAGGTAATGTTTGGCACGAGAATTTTTCATATACTTTTTTTATACATTTGATAGTCGTGAATTTTATTTTTGTCAGTGACTATTCTTCATCGTGACTTACTTTGAATATTGAAGATAAAGTAGCTACAATCAAGCCTTATATACGTTCAACATTTTCATTTTCGATTTGTAGGTGGCTAGAATATCCAGGGCACAAACTTTAAATTCTCAACGTGATTGGCAGATTCAAAACATATTTAGACTATGATTAAGATAAAACCACTTGTCTAGGGGGATTAACGTGACGTTAATCTCATGCCCCAGCATATCGGAGTCCATCTAGATAGTGGATTTATTTATATCGTTCTCACATTCAGTGGAATTTATAGCATGATTGAAATTATGTATGAGTGATCCGCTGTCTCACACGGGTCGCATACAATTGATAAAATGTAAATAGAGGTAATAACTCAAGTCGTTTCACAAGGACTTCTGATATAATAATAATAACTGAATTGAAAATTGAAATTAAAAAGGGGTTTTTTAGAATTTTTTATTTAACATATGAGTAAAACAATTAATCCACTTATTCGAGTTTTAGGCCTATCACAGATTCTATAAATGAGTTTAATTTCTAATTTAGGATTCTATTTTTATTTGACTATAGAATTGATCAAACAAGCATAATCAATCCTATGTGAATTTGGTTTCTTTGATTGGATTAAGCATCACAATCATCAAAATATTATAATTAACGATCAAGCGTCGCAAAAGTATAATTCAATTAAATTAGAAACCGAAACCAAATTCTATCAAAGAAATTTAATCAATCCTATTGAAATTCAATTTAAGCAATCAAAATATCAATATAATCAAATAAACAAGAATAGAATCATGAATAGAAATTGACAGTGTAACCTGAATCTCAAGGTGTTGATGAAAGTCTGAACTCGTTGATTAATCTTATAAAATTAGCCTTCCATTAAATTAAAATAACACTATTTATTTCTTGTAGCAATTTGAATCCTAATTTTTCCGTCCTTAGAAAGGAAACAAAACTGCCAATATATAGTACTTGATATGGGACTTTAGGGTTTAGGGTTTAAAAACAAGTGTCCCACTAATTAAAATTATTACAAAAATTCATATTAAGAAATTTGCAATTTCAGCCCAGTAAAGTTCGGAATTGGTCTTTCCTTCCAACGCAGGAGTTGTAGCTCAAGTTTTTATATTTCCAACGCCTACTCATATGTGTCAATCCGATATCCAGAGCTCAAGTTATGACCTACACAGCGAGAAAGAGTCAAAATGTAAATAATAAAATTAAAATACAAATAATAAAATTATAATTCAAATTCGACCTAAAGTTTAGAAACAAGCTAAAAATATTAATCTAAGCTATAAAGAGCTTTTAAAATACTAAACTAAAAACCTAAAAACATGTTGTAATGAGCTATATATGTAAGGAAAGACTCATTTATCCCCCAAGATTGAGGCAATTCATTGTTTTTCAATTTTAGGCTTGTAATGAGCTATATAACAAAAAAATGGGGTAATTAGGCTCAAAGGGGATTAAACAAACGGATAATTGTTGGGTAGACTTATTTGGCTGGTAGCTTAATTAGAAACAAATGCCTAGATCATTTCAATATATGCATGCGACAAGAGTCAACTCAAATTCTGGCGTAACTAGCAATCACGAGTGAGATAACACACAAGAAAAAAATGATGGAAAAATGTATTCCATTCATAATAAGGCTCAAAAATCTCACAAAGGTTAATGACATATCACCAATGATACATAATTTAGCATTTTTATCCAATTTACTTTACCAAGAATGCAAAAATACTATCTAATCATGCCAATCCAAACAAACTCTCAACGTTTACAATCATAAAATATGATGAAAAGCATGCAATGCAATGTCCATTATTTTGTATTTTAAATTTTTTATTTATTATTATTATTATTATTATTTTGGAATTATAATAATTAAAATCATAACAAATAGAATCCTAATTGGACTAGAATAAGACTAAAGAGGATTAATATGATCTAAATGCTAATCCAATGACACAAATGAACTTATTGGAAGCACAAGATTACTTAAAAAACCTAATTGGACTAGAATAAGCCTAAGGAGGATGAAAATGACCTAAATGTTAATCCAATGTCACAAACACACCAATTGGACATAGAAGGTTGTTCAAAAACCTAAATTGGACAAGAATAAGCCAAGCGAGGACGAAAATGACCTAAATGTTAATTCAATGACACAAACATACCTATGAGACACACAAGATTGGTTAAAAACCCTAATTGGACTAGAATAAGTCGAGACAGGACAAAAGTGACGTAAATGTTAATCCAATGACACAAATAAACTTAATGGATGCAAAAGATTGCTTAAAACCCCTAATTCGAGAAGAATAAGCCTAAGGGGGTTGAAAATAACCTAAATGTTATTCCAATGACACAAACACACCTATTGGATGCACAAGATTGGTTAAGAATCCTAATAAGACAAGAAAAATCTTAGGGAGGACGAAAATGACATAAATGTTAATCAAATGACACAAACAGACCTATTGGACGCACATGATTGGTTAAAAACCCTTATTGGACAAGAATAAGCTTAGGGAGGACGAAAACGACCTAAAAGTTCATCCAATGACACAAACGAACTTATTGGATGCAAAAGATTGCTTAAAAATCCTAATACTACTATAATAAACCTAAGGAGGATGAACATGACCTAAATGTTAATCCAATTACACGAAAAAACTTAGTGGATGCACAACATTGGATTAACACCTATTGGACATAAATGTGAATCCTAATTGGTCTAGTATAACAAGATCATTTCAATATATGACGTAAATGTGAATCCAATGAGATAAACACACCTATTGGACGCATAAGATTTGTTAAAACCCTAATGGGACAAGAATAAGCCTAGGGAGGACGAAAATGACCTAAATGTCAATCCAATGAGACAAATGATCTTGTTGGATGCACAAGATTGCTTAAAAACCCTAGTTCGACTAGAATAAGCCTAAGGAGGATGAAATTGCCCTGAATGTTAATCCAATGACACAAAAACACCTATTAGATGCACATGATTCGTTAAAAACCATGATTGGACGAGAATAAGCCTAGGGAGGACGAAAATAATTTAAATGTTAATCAAATCACACGAATGAACTTATGGGAAGCACAAGATTACTTAAAAAACCTAATTGGACTAGAATAAGTCTAATGAGGATGAAAATACTAAATGCTAATCCAATGTCACAAACACACCTATTGGACATAGAAGGTTGGTCAAAAACCTAAATTGGACAACAATAAGCCTAGCGTGGAAGAAAATGACTTAAATGTTAATTCAATGACACAAACATACGTACTGGACGGACAAGATTGGTTAAAAATCCTAATTGGACTAGAATAAGTCGAGGTAAGATGAAAGTGACGTAAATGTTAATCCAGTGACACAATTGAACTTATTTGATGCAAATGATTTCTTAAAACTTCTAATTCGACTAGAATAAGACTAAGGGGGATGAAAATGACCTAAATGTTATTCCAATGACACAAGCACACCTATTGGATGCACAAGATTGGATAAAAATCCTAATTAGACAAGAAAAATCTTAGGGAAGACGAAAATGACCTAAATGTTAATCAAATGACACAAACACACCTATTGGATGCACATGATTGGTTAAAAACCCTAACTAGACAAGAATAAGCTTAGGAAGGACGAAAATGACATAAACGTTAATCCAATGGCACAAATGAATTTATTGGATTCAAAAGATAACTTAAAAACCCTAATTTAAATAGAATAAGCCTAAAGAGGATGAAAATGACCTAAATATTATTCCAATGACACAACCACAACTATTGGATGCACATAATTGGTTAAAGACCCTTATTGGACAAGAGTAAGCTTAGGGAGGACGAAAATGACCTAAACGTTAATCAAACGACACAAATGAACTTCTAGGAATGAAAAGCTTGCTTAAAAATCGTAATTCGAGTAGAATATGCCGAAGGAGGATAAAAAAGACCTAGTTGTTATTCCAATTACACAAACACACCAATTGGATGCACAAGATTGGACAAGAATAAGCCTAAGGAGGACGAAAATTACCTAAATGACAATCCAATGACACAAATGAACTTGTTGGATGCACAAGATTGCCCTAAATGTTAATCCAATGGCACAAAAACTCCTATTAGAAGCACAAGATAGGTTAAAGAACCTAATTGGACGAGAATAAGCCTAGGGAGGACGAAAATGATTTAAATGTTAATCCAATGACACAAATGAACTTATTGGAAGCACAACATTTCTTAAAACACCTAATTGGACTAGAATAAGCCTAAGGATGATGAAAATGAACTAAATGTTAATCCAATGTCATAAACACACCTATTGGACAAAGAAGGTTGGTCAAAACCTAAATTGGACAAGAATAAGCCTTGTTAGGACGTAAACGACCTAAGTTTTAATTCAATGAGAAAAACATACGTATTGGATGCATACGATTGGTTAAAAACCCTAATTGGACTAGAATAAGTCGAGGTAAGATGAAAGTCACGTAAATGTAAATCCAATGACACAAATGAACATATTGGATGCAAAAGATTTTTTAAAACCCCTAATTCGAGTAGAATAAGACTAAGGGGGATGAAAATGACCTAAATGTTATTCCAATGATACCAACACACCTATTGGATGCACAAGATTGGATAAAAATCCTAATTAGACAAGCAAAATCTTAGGGAGGACGAAAATGACCTAAATATTAATCAAATGACACAAACACACCAATTGGATGCAAAAGATTAGTTAAAAATACTAATACGACGAGAATACACCTAAGGAGGATGAAAATGACCTAAATGTTATTCCAAAGAACACAAACTCACATAATGGATGCACAAGATTGGGTAAAAACCCTTATTGGACAGGAATGACTCTAGGGAGGACAAAAATGACCTAAATGTTAATCCAATGACACAAATGAACTTATTGCATTCTAAAGATTTCTTAAAGACCCTAATTCAAGTAGAATAAGCCTTAGGAGCATGAAAATGTCCTAAACGTTAATACAACGTAACAAACACGTCTATTGAATGCACAAGATTGGTTAAAATCCCTAATTGGACAAGAATAAGCCTAAGGAGGGCGGAAATTACCTAAATGTCAATCCAATGACACACATGAACTTGTTGGATGCACGAGACTGCCTAAAAACCCTAATTCCATTAGCATAAGCCTAAGGAGGATGAAAGTGATCTAAATGTTAATCCAATGGCCCAAACACACCTATTGGATGCACAAGACAGGTTAAAACCCCTATTTGGACAAGAATAAGCATAGGGAGGACGAAAATGACCTAAATGTTAATCCAATGACATGAAAAAACTTATTGGATGCACAAGATTGCTTAAAAACCCTAATTGGTCTAGTATGAGCCTAAGGAGTATGAAAATGACCTAAATGTTAATCCAATGACACAAACTCACCTATTGGATGCACAAGATTTTTTAAAAACACTAATGGGATTAGAATAAGCCTATCGAGGACGACAATGACCTAAATGTCAATCCAATGACACAAATGAACTTGTTGGATGCACAAGATTGCTTAAAAACCCTTATTCGACTAGAATAAGCTTAAGGAGGATGAAATTGACCTAAATATTAATCCAATGACACAAACACACGTATTAGATGCACGACATTAGTTAAAAACCCTAATTGGAAGAGAATAAGCATAGGGAGGAAAAAAATGTTCTAAATGTTAATCCAATGACACGAATAAACTTATTAAAAACACTAATGGGATTAGAATAAGCCTATCGAGGACGAAAATGACCTAAATGTCAATCCAATGACACAAATGAACTTGTTGGATGCACAAGATTGCTTAAAAACCCTTATTCGACTAGAATAAGCTTAAGGAGGATGAAATTGACCTAAATATTAATCCAATGACACAAACACACGTATTAGATGCACGACATTAGTTAAAAACCCTAATTGGAAGAGAATAAGCATAGGGAGGAAAAAAATGTTCTAAATGTTAATCCAATGACACGAATAAACTTATTAGAACCACAAGATTATTTAAAAATCCAAATTGGACTAGAATAATCTTAAGGAGAACGAAATTGACCAGAATGTTAATCCTATATTGCAAACACATATATTAGACATAAAAGGTTGGTTAAAAACCCTAATTGGACAAGAATAAGCCTAGTGAGGACGAAATTGACCTAAATGTTAATTCAATGACACAAACACACTTATAGGATGCACAAGACTGGTTAAAAACCCTAATTGGACTAGATTAAACAGAGATAGGACGAAAGTGACTTAAATGTTAATCGAATGACTCGAAAAAACTTATTTGACGCACACGATTGGTTAAAAACCGAAATTCCTTAAGAATAAGCCTATGGAGGATTAAAAAGACCTAAATTTTAATACAATGACACAAACACATCTATTGGATACACATGATTGGTTCAAAACCCTTGTTGGACAAGAATAAGCTTAGGGAGGAAGAAAATGACCTAAATGTTAATCCAATAACACAAATGAACTTATTGGATGCAAATGATTGCTTAAAAACCTTAATTAGACTAGAATAAGCCTAAGGACGATGAAAATGGCCTAGATGTTATTCCAATGACACAAACACACCAATTGGATGCACAAGATTGCTTAAAAACTCTAATTGGATTAGAATAAGCCTACGAAGTTCGAAAATGAGCAAAATGTTAACCCAATGACACTAACACACCTATTGGGTGCACATGATTGGTTAAAAACCATAATTGGACTAGAATAAGCCGAGGGAGGACGAAAGTGACGTAA
This sequence comes from Cicer bijugum, assembly GCA_037974875.1. Classification (NCBI taxonomy): domain Eukaryota; kingdom Viridiplantae; phylum Streptophyta; class Magnoliopsida; order Fabales; family Fabaceae; genus Cicer; species Cicer bijugum. The sequence continues at coordinate 13,372,400 of JBBPBT010000720.1, read as the reverse complement.
ATGTTAATCCATTGACACAAATGAATGTATTGGATGCAAAAGATTGCTTAAAAACCTTAATTCAAGTAGAATAAGCCTAAGGGGGATGAAAATGACCTAAATGTTTTCCAATGTCATAAACACACCTTTTGGATGCACAAGATTGGATAAAAACCCTAATTGGACAAGAATATGCTTAGGGATGACGAAAATTACCTAAATGTCAGTCCAATGATACAAACGAACTTGTTAGATGCACAAGATTGCTTAAAAACCATAATTCGACTTGTATGAGCCTAAGGAGGACGAAAGTGACCTAAATGTTAATCCAATGGCCCAATCACATCCTAATTGGACAAGAATAAGCGTAGGGAGGACGAAAATGACCTAAATGTTAATCCAATGACACGGAAAACTTATTCGACGCACAAGGTTGATTAAAAACCCTAATTGGTCTAATATAAACCTAAGGAGTATGAAAATGACCTAAATTTTAATCCAATAGGATAAACACACCTATTAATTGCACAAGATTGGTTAAAAATCGAAGTTCCACGAGAATAAGCCTAGGGAGGATGAAAAGACCTAAATTTTAATACAATGACGCAAACACTTCTATTGGATGCACGTGATTGGTTAAGATCGCTTATTGGACAAGAATAAGCTTAGGGAGGACGAAAATGACCTAAATATTAATCCAATAACACAAATGAACTTATTGGATGGATAAGATTGCTTAAAAACCCTCATTCGACTAGAATAAGCCTAAGGAGGATGAAAATGGCCTAAATGTTATTCCAATGACACAAACACACCTATTGGATGCACAAGATTGGTTAAAAATCTTAATTAGACAAGAGTAAGCATAGGCATGACGAAAATGATGTAAATGTTAATCCAATGACACAAATGAACCTATTGGATGTACATGATTGGTTAAAACCCTTAATTGGACAAGAATTAGCCGAGGGATGATGAAAATGACCTAAATGTTATTCCAAAGACAGAAAGACACTTATGGGATGCACATCATTGGTTAAAAATCATAATTAGACAAGAAAAAGCTTAGGGAGGACGAAAATGACCTAAATGTTTATCCAATGACACTAATGAACTTATTGGAAGCAAAAAATTGCTTAAAAACCGTAATAGGACTAGAATAAGCCTAAGGAGTATAAAAATGACATAAATGGTATTCCAAATGACACAAAAACACATATTGGATGCACAAGATTGGTTAAAAACCCTAGTTGAACAAGAATGACCCTTAAAAACCCGAATTGGACAAGAATTAGCCTAGGGAGGGCAAAAATGACGTAAATGTTAATCCAATGACACCAACACACGTATTGTATTCACAAGATTGGTTACAAACTCTAATTGGACAAGAATTAGCCTAGGGAGGAAGAAAATGTCCTAAATATTAATCCAATGACTAGAATGAATTTATTGGAAGCAAAAGAATACTCAAAAACCCTAATTCAACTAGAATAAGCCTAAGGTGGATAAAAATGACCTAAATGTTAATTCAATGACACAAACAAACCAATTGGATACACAAGATTCGTTAAAAACCCTAATTGGACTAGAAAAGCCTAAGGAGAACGAAAATGACCTAAAGTCTGATCCAATGACACAAATGAACTTCTTTTATACAAAAGATTGGTTAAAAACCCTAATTGGATTAGGATAAGCGTAGGGAGGACGAAAATAACTTAAATGTTAACTCAATGACACAAATGAATTTATTGGAAACCCAAGATAACGTAATAAACCAAAGTTGACTAGAATAAGCCTAAGGAGGATGAAAATGACCTTAATGTTAATCTAATGACACAAACACACCTAATAGATGCAGAAGATTGATTTAAAACCCTAATTGGACAACAATAACCCTAGAGAGACGACAATGACCTAAATGGTAGTCCAATAACACGCAAGCACTTATTTGACGACCAATATTGCTTAAAAACCCTAATTAGTCTAGAATAAGCCGAAGCTGGATGAAAATGACCTAAACGTTATTCCAATGACACAAACACACCTATTGGATGTACAAGAATGGTTAAAAGCCCAAATTGGACAAGAATAAGCCTAGTGAGGAAGAAAATCACCTTAATGTTAATCCAATGACACAAATATAACAATTGCATGGACAAGATTAGTTAAAAATCCTAATTGGATAATAAAAAGCCTATAGAGGACGAAAATGACTTAAATTTTAATCCAATGACATAAATTAACTTATTGGCTTCAAATGATTGCTTAAAAACCCTAATTCGACTAGCATAAGCCTAAGGAAGACGAAAATGACCTAAATGTTAATCCAATGACACAAACGAACCTATTTGAGGCACAACATTGGTTAAAAACCCTAATTGGACCATAATAAGTCTAGGGAGAACGAAAATGACCTAAGTGTCAATCCAATGACACAAAAGAACTTGTTGGATGCACAAGATTGTTTAAAAACACTTACTCGTCTAGAACAAGCCGAAGAAGGATGAAAGTTACCTAAGTGTTAATTTGATGACACAAACACACCTATTGGTTGCACGAGATTGGTTAAAAAACTCTAATTGAACAAGCCAAAGGTTAGGGAGGGCGAAAACGACCTAAACGGTACTCCAATGACACAAATGACACAAACACACCAATTGGATGCACTAGATTGGTTAAAAACCCTAATTGGATAGGAATAAGCCACGGGAAGATAAAAATAACCTAAATGTTAGCCCAATGACACGAAAGAACATATATTACAACCAAGATTGCTTAAAAACCCTAATTCGACTTGTGTGAGCCTAAGGAGGACGAAAGTGACCTAAATGTTAATCCAATGGCCCAATCACATCCTAATTGGACAAGAATAAGCGTAGGGAGGACGAAAATGACCTAAAAGTTAATCCAATGACACGGAAAACTTATTTGACGCACAAGGTTGATTAAAAACCCTAATTGGTCTAATAAAAGCCTAAGGAGTATGAAAATGACCTAAATTTAAATCCAATAGCACAAACACACGTATTAATTGCACAAGATTGGTTAAAAACCGAAGTTCCACGAGAATAAGCGTAGGGAGGATGAAAAGACCTAAATTTAAATACAATGACACAAACACATCTACTGGATGCACGTGATTGGTTAAGAACCCTTATTGGACAAGAATAAGCTTAGGGAGGACGAAAATGACCTAAATGTTAATCCAATGGCACAAATGAACTTATTGGACGGATAAGATTGCTTAAAAACCATCATTCGACTAGAATAAGCCTAAGGAGGATGAAAACGACCTAAATGTTATTCCAATGACACAAACACACCTATTGGATGCACAAGATTGGTTAAATATCTTAATTAGACAAGAGTAAGCATAGGCATGACGAAAATGATGTAAATGTTAATCCAATGACACAAATGAACCTATTGGATGTACATGATTGGTTAAAACCCCTAATTGGACTAGAATAAGCCGAGGGAGGATGAAAATGACCTAAATGTTATTCCAAAGACAGAAAGACACTTATGGGATGCACAACATTGGTTAAAAATCCTAATTAGACAAGAAAAATCTTAGGGAGGACGAAAATGACCTAAATGTTTATCCAATGACACTAATGAACTTATTGGAAGCAAAAAATTGCTTAAAAACCGTAATAGGACTAGAATAAGCCTAAGGAGGATAAAAATGACATAAATGGTATTCCAAATGACACAAACACACATATTGGATGCACAAGATTGGTTAAAAACCCTAGTTGAACAAGAATGACCCTAAGGAGGACCAAAATGACATAAATGTTAATCCAATGACACAAATGAACTTATTTGATTAAATAGATTTCTTAAAAACCCTTAAAAACCCGAATTGGACAAGAATTAGCCTAGGAAGGGCAAAAATGACGTAAATGTTAATCCAATGACACCAACACACGTATTGTATTCACAAGATTGGTTACAAACCCTAATTGGACAAGAATTAGCCTAGGGAGGAAGAAAATGTCCTAAATATTAATCCAATGACTAGAATGACTTTATTTGAAGCAAAAGAATACACAAAAACCCTAATTCAACTAGAATAAGCCTAAGGTGGATAAAAATGACCTAAATGTTAATTCAATGACACAAACAAACCAATTGGATACACAAGATTCGTTAAAAACCCTATTTGGACTAGAAAAGCCTAAGGAGAACGAAAATGACCTAAAGTCTGATCCAATGACACAAATGAACTTCTTTTGTACAAAAGATTGGTTAAAAACCCTAATTGGATTAGGATAAGCGTAGGGAGGACGAAAATAACTTAAATGTTAACTCAATGACACAAATGAATTTATTGGAAACCCAAGATAACGTAATAACCCTAAGTTGACTAGAATAAGCCTAAGGAGGATGAAAATGACCTAAATGTTAATCTAATGACACAAACACACCTAATAGATGCAGAAGATTGATTTAAAACCCTAATTGGACAACAATAACCCTAGAGAGACGACAATGACCTAAATGGTAATCCAATAACACACAAGCACTTATTTGACGACCAATATTGCTTAAAAACCCTAATTAGTCTAGAATAAGCCGTAGTTGGATGAAAATGACCTAAACGTTAATCCAATGACACATAAAACAATTGCATGGACAAGATTAGTTAAAAACCCTAATTGGATAATAAAAAGCCTATAGAGGACGAAAATGACTTAAATTTTAATCCAATGACATAAATTAACTTATTGGCTTCAAAAGATTGGTTAAAAACCCTAATTCGACTAGCATAAGCCTAAGGAGGACGAAAATGACCTAAATGTTAATCCAATGACACAAACGAACCTATTTGAGGCACAACATTGGTTAAAAACCCTAATTGGACCATAATAAGTCTAGGGAGAACAAAAATGACCTAAGTGTCAATCCAATGACACAAAAGAACTTGTTGGATGCACAAGATTGTTTAAAAACACTTACTCGTCTAGAACAAGCCGAAGAAGGATGAAAGTTACTTAAATGTTAATTTGATGACACAAACACACCTATTGGATGCACGAGATTGGTTAAAAAACCCTAATTGAACAAGCAAAAGGTTAGGGAGGACGAAAACGACCTAAACGGTACTCCAATGACACAAATGACATAAACACACCAATTGGATGCACTAGATTGGTTAAAAACCCTAATTGGACAGGAATAAGCCTCGGGAAGATGAAAATGACCTAAATGTTAGCCCAATGACACGAAAGAACATATATTACAACCAAGATTGCTTAAAAACCCTAATTCGACTTGTATGAGCCTATGGAGGACGAAAGTGACCTAAATGTTAATCCAATGGCCCAATCACATCCTAATTGGACAAGAATAAGCGTAGGGAGGACGAAAATGACCTAAATGTTAATCCCATGACACGGAAAACTTATTCGACGCACAAGGTTGATTAAAAACCTTAATTGGTCTAATATAAGCCTAAGGAGTATGAAAATGACCTAAATTTTAATCCAATAGCACAAACACACCTATTAATTGCACAAGATTGGTTAAAAACGGAAGTTCCACGAGAATAAGCCTAGGGAGGATGAAAAGACCTAAATTTTAATACAATGACACAAACACATCTATTGGATGCACGTGATTGGTTAAGACCCCTTATTGGACAAGAATAAGCTTAGGGAGGACGAAAATGACCTAAATGATAATCCAATGGCACAAATGAACTTATTGGATGGATAATATTGCTTAAAAACCCTCATTCGACTAGAATAAGCCTAAGGAGGATGAAAATGGCCTAAATGTTGTTCCAATGACACAAACACAACTATTGGATGCACAAGATTGGTTAAAAATCTTAATTAGACAAGAGTAATCATATGCATGACGAAAATGATGTAAATGTTAATCCAATGACACAAATGAACCTATTGGATGTACATGATTGGTTAAAACCCCTAATTGGACTAGAATAAGCCGAGGGAGGATGAAAATGACCTAAATGTTATTCCAAAGACAGAAAGACACTTATGGGATGCACAACATTGGTTAAAAATCCTAATTAGACAAGAAAAAGCTTAGGGAGGACGAAAATGACCTAAATGTTTACCCAATGACACTAATGAATTTATTGGAAGCAAAAAATTGCTTAAAAACCGTAATAGGACTAGAATAAGCATAAGGAGGATAAAAATGACATAAATGGTATTCCAAATGACACAAACACACATATTGGATGCATAAGATTGGTTAAAAACCCTAGTTGAACAAGAATGACCCTAGGGAGGACCAAAATGACATAAATGTTAATCCAATGACACAAATGAACTTATTTGATTAAATAGATTTCTTAAAAACCCTTAAAAACCCGAATTGGACAAGAATTAGCCTAGGGAGGGCAAAAATGACGTAAATGTTAATCCAATGACACCAACACACGTATTGGATTCACAAGATTGGTTACAAACCTTAATTGGACAAGAATTAGCTTAGGGAGGAAGAAAATGTCCTAAATATTAATCCAATGACTAGAAGGACTTTATTGGAAGAAAAAGAATACATAAAAACCCTAATTCAACTAGAATAAACCTAAGGTGGATAAAAATGACCTAAATGTTAATTCAATGACACTAACAAACCAATTGGATACACATGATTCGTTAAAAACCCTAATTGGACTAGAAAAGCCTAAGGAGAACGAAAATGACCAAAAGTCTGATCCAATGACACAAATGAACTTCTTTTATACAAAAGATTGGTTAAAAACCCTAATTGGATTAGGATCAGCGTAGGGAGGACGAAAATAACTTAAATGTTAACTCAATGACACAAATGAATTTATTGGAAACCCAAGATAACGTAATAACCCTAAGTTGACTAGAATAAGCCTAAGGAGGATGAAAATGACCTAAATGTTAATCTAATGACACAAACACACCTAATAGATGCAGAAGATTGATTAAAAACCCTAATTGGACAACAATAACCCTAGAGAGACGACAATGACCTAAATGGTAATCCAATGACACGCATGCACTTATTTGACGACCAATATTGCTTAAAAACCCTAATTAGTCTAGAATAAGCAGAAGCTAGATGAAAATGACCTAAACGTTATTCCAATGACACAAACACACCTATTGGAAGTACAAGAATGGTTAAAAGCCCAAATTGGACAAGAATAAGCCTAGTGAGGAAGAAAATGACCTTAATGTTAATCCAATGACACAAATATAACAATTGCATGGACAAGATTAGTTAAAAACCCTAATTGGATAATAAAAAGCCTATAGAGGACGAAAATGACTTAAATTTTAATCCAATGACATAAATTAACTTATTGGCTTCAAAAGATTGCTTAAAAACCCTAATTCGACTAGCATAAGCCTAAGGAGGATGAAAATGACCTAAATGTTAATCCAACGACACAAACGAACCTATTTGAGGCACAACATTGGTTAAAAACCCTAATTGGACCGTAATAAGTCTAGGGAGAACGAAAATGACCTAAGTGTCAATCCAATGACACAAAAGAACTTGTTGGATGCACAAGATTGATTAAAAACACTTACTCGTCTAGAACAAGCCGAAGAAGGATGAAAGTTACCTAAATGTTAATTTGATGACACAAACACACCTATTGGATGCACGAGATTGGTTAAAAAACCCTAATTGAACAAGCAAAAGGTTAGGGAGGACGAAAACGACCTAAACGGTACTCCAATGACACAAATGACATAAACACACCAATTGGATGCACTAGATTGGTTAAAAACCCTAATTGGACAGGAATAAGCCTCGGGAAGATGAAAATGACCTAAATGTTAGCCCAATGACACGAAAGAACATATATTACAACCAACATTGCTTAAAAACCCTAATTCGACTTGTGTGAGCCTAAGGAGGACGAAAGTGACCTAAATGTTAATCCAATGGCCCAATCACATCCTAATTGGACAAGAATAAGCGTAGGGAGGACGAAAATGACCTAAATGTCAATCCAATGACACGGAAAACTTATTCGACGCACAACGTTGATTAAAAACCCTAATTGGTCTAATATAAGCCTAAGGAGTATGAAAATGACCTAAATTTTAATCCAATAGCACAAGCACACCTATTAATTGCACAAGATTGGTTAAAAACCGAAGTTCCACGAGAATAAGCCTAGGGAAGATGAAAAGACCTAAATTTTAATACAATGACACAAACACATCTATTGGATGCACGTGATTGGTTAAGAACCCTTATTGGACAAGAATAAGCTTAAGGAGGACGAAAATGACCTAAATGTTAATCCAATAGCACAAATGAACTTATAGGATAAGATTGCTTAAAAACCCTCGTTCGACTAGAATAAGCCTAAGGAGGATGAAAATGGCCTAAATGTTATTCCAATGACACAAACACACCTATTGGATGCACAAGATTGGTTAAAAATCCTAATTAGACAAGAGTAAGCATAGGCATGACGAAAATGATGTAAATGTTAATCCAATGACACAAATGAACCTATTGGATGTACATGATTGGTTAAAACCCCTAATTGAACTAGAATAAGCCGAGGGAGGATGAAAATGACCTAAATGTTATTCCAAAGACAGAAAGACACTTATGGGATGCACAACATTGGTTAAAAATCCTAATTAGACAAGAAAAAGCTTAGGGAGGACGAAAATGACCTAAATGTTTATCCAATGACACTAATGAACTTATTGGAAGCAAAAAATTGCTTAAAAATCGTAATAGGACTAGAATAAGCCTAAGGAGGATAAAAATGACATAATTGGTATTCCAAATGACACAAACACATATATTGGATGCACAAGATTGGTTAAAAACCCTAGTTGAACAAGAATGACCCTAGGGAGGACCAAAATGACATAAATGTTAATCCAATGACACAAATGAACTTGTTTGATTAAATAGATTTCTTAAAAATCCTTAAAAAGTGGAATTGGACAAGAATTAGCCTAGGGAGGGCAAAAATGACGTAAATGTTAATCCAATGACACCAACACACGTATTGGATTCACAAGATTGGTTACAAACCCTAATTGGACAAGAATTAGCCTAGGGAGGAAGAAAATGTCCAAAATATTAATCCAATGACTAGAATGACTTTATTGGAAGCAAAAGAATACATAAAAACCCTAATTCAACTAGAATAAGCCTATGGTGGATAAAAATGACCTAAATGTTAATTCAATGACACAAACAAACCAATTGGATACACAAGATTCGTTAAAAACCCTAATTGGACTAGAAAAGCCTAAGGAGAACGAAAATGACCTAAAGTCTGATCCAATGACACAAATGAACTTCTTTTATACAAAAGATTGGTTAAAAACCCTAATTGGATTAGGATAAGCGTAGGGAGGATGAAAATAACTTAAATGTTAACTCAATGACACAAATGAATTTATTGGAAACCCAAGATAACGTAATAACCCTAAGTTGAATAGAATAAGCCTAAGGAGGATGAAAATGACCTAAATTTTAATCTCATGACACAAACACTCCTAATAGATGCAGAAGATTGATTAAAAACCCTAATTGGACAACAATAACCCTTGATAGACGACAATGACCTAAATGGTAATCCAATGACACGCAAGCACTTATTTGACGACCAATATTGCTTAAAAACCCTAATTAGTCTAGAATAAGCCTAAGCTGGATGAAAATGACCTAAACGTTATTCCAATGACACAAACACACCTATTGGATGTACAAGAATGGTTAAAAGCCCAAATTGGACAAGAATAAGCCTAATGAGGAAGAAAATGACCGTAATGTTAATCCAATGACACAAACGAACCTATTTGAGGCACAACATTGGTTAAAAACCCTAATTGGACCATAATAAGTCTAGGGAGAACGAAAATGACCTAAGTGTCAATCCAATGACACAAAAGAACATGTTGGATGCAAAAGATTGTTGAAAAACACTTACTCGTCTAGAACAAGCTGAAGAAGGATGAAAGTTACCTAAATGTTAATTTGATGACACAAACACACCTATTGGATGCACGAGATTGGTTAAAAAACCCTAATTGAACAAGCAAAAGGTTAGGGAGGACGAAAACGACCTAAACGGTATTCCAATGACACAAATGACATAAACACACCAATTGGATGCACTAGATTAGTTAAAAACCCTAATTGGACAGGAATAAGCCTCGGGAAGATGAAAATGACCTAAATGTTAGCCCAATGACACGAAAGAACATATATTACAACCAAGATTCCTTAAAAACCCTAATTCAACTTGTATGAGCCTAAGGAGGACGAAAGTGACCTAAATGTTAATCCAATGGCCCAATCACATCCTAATTGGACAAGAATAAGCGTACGGAGGACCAAAATGACCTAAATGTTAATCCAATATCACGGAAAACTTATTCGACGCACAAGGTTGATTAAAAACCCTAATTGGTCTAATATAAGCCTAAGGAGTATGAAAATGACCTAAATTTTAATCCAATAGCACAAACTCACCTATTAATTGCACAAGATTGGTTAAAAACCGAAGTTCCACGAGAATAAGCCTAGAGAGGATAAAAAGACCTAAATTTTAATACAATGAAACAAACACATCTATTGGATGCACGTGATTGGTTAAGAACCCTTATTGGACAAGAATAAGCTTAGGGAGGACGAAAATGACCTAAATGTTAATCCAATGGCACAAATGAACTTATTGGATGGATAAGATTGCTTAAAAACCCTCGTTCGACTAGAATAAGCCTAAGGAGGATGAAAATGGCCTAAATGTTATTCCAATGACACAAACACACCTATTGGATGCACAAGATTGGTTAAAAATCTTAATTAGACAAGAGTAAGCATAGGCATGACGAAAATGATGTAAATGTTAATCCAATGACACAAATGAACCTATTGGATGTACATGATTGGTTAAAACTCCTAATTGGACTAGAATAAGCCGTGGGAGGATGAAAATGACCTAAATGTTATTCCAAAGACAGAAAGACACTTATGGGATGCACAACATTGGTTAAAAATGTAAGCCATAACCTTCCCTGATCTTGTTTTTGATTTAAGTCCCAAACATACAGTGCACATGAAATATTTGCCTTATCTAATGTTTTGAATTGAGAAACATTTCAGGCATACATGAAGACACCACACACTTGGAACAGTAGTTTGCAACTCAAGGAATTAACCATAGTTGGAGGATGCACTTGAGGAAGATGCAATTTTTGTATAGTGGTATTAGGTGTCTAAGTATCAAGTTGAGTAAACAAATCACTAGAGTCTCACACAAGACATTGCCAATAAACTTTTGTCATTCATTCATGTGTTATTAAACTTAACTCTGAAATACTCGATTGAACAATCGATTGAATGGGTCATCAATCGAATGGCACATAAACTGTCATAAACAACTGAGATCTGTAACAAGATCACTCGATTGTCAAGTCGATTGCACAATAGATTGACAATTCGATTGACGTTGAAGTTTAAGTTACAGAGAACACTCAGTTTGTGCCCACTCGATTGACCACTCAATTGTCCACTCGATTGGCAACTTGATTGTTTGCAGTATCTGAGTCACTTTGACCACGATACTCGATTGACACATCGATTGATGCTATATTTCAAGTCACAGTGAGCACCCAGTTTTGAACAACTCGATTGCTCACTCGATTGAAAGGAAATTATAGCATCAGTTCTGAATCACTGTGATCACGACACTCGATTGACCAATCGAGTGATGCTATTTTTCAAATCACAATGAGCACCCAGTTTTGGCCAACTCAATTGCTCACTGGATTGAAAGGAAATTAGAGCATCAGGTCTGATTCAGAAACTGAATCAATCGATTGACCAATCAAGTGAAGCTTATATAATTCAAGTTTCCAGAAACACAGAAAATACGACACTCGATGCAGCAATCGATTGTATCCTTACAAACTCGATTGGGCAATCGATTGTCCTGGTGTTTTCCTTGAATATATATAAGATGCTTCAAATCATTTTAAAAAGAACTTTTGGAACAACTTGTATAACTCTTGCATAAAAACTTTTCACATCTTTTCAGAATCTCTTGCTCTTAATCTTGCATATCTCTGAAAATACTTTGAAAGAAAAGTTTCCTAACACACAAAAATATTCATTGGCAAATCAAATCTTTTGTGTGATGCTAGAGTGATTGAACACATTTCTTGATACTACGTTTCTTTGTTCGTGTAAAAGACAATTCGTTGTAATTGGTGCTGTAACAAATCCAGTTTAAAAACTGGTGGCTATCCTTGTTGGTGTGGCATCATCAAGAGGAAGTCTACTTTGATCTTGTGTGAGTTTGGGGATAAACTACAAGGATCAAAGGGGTGACAAGATAGAAGTGAAAGGAGTTAGATTGATAGGTCGTGTAGAAGACTGGAAAATCTGTAAAAGTACTCGAATTCATTCTATAGTGAAAAAGGTTGGAATCATGGTTATGATTTCAGGACTGGATGTAGGTCGTTGGATCAACGGCTGAACCAGGATAAATCTTGGTGCAATCTTTCCTATCCCTTCTCTTTAATATTCAGCATTGTTTAATTGCTTATTCTTGTATGCTCCTTGAATAATCTTGTATGTGATTTTAAGTTTCCGCTGTGTGTGTGAATTGTATGAATGGTGCATGATTGATATGGGAATTATGTCTAACTAGTTGGAGTTGATCTTAATTCTCTTGTTCTTAATCAAAAAGAAGTCATAGTTTTCCAACAATTGGCATCAAGAGCCTGACTTTTTTAGAGAAAAACTCATAAAAGAAAATGACTTCTTGGGATTTCCTAGGAGAAGGAGCATCTCTAACCAGACCCCCTACCTTTAATGGTACAACATACATGTACTGGAAAGAAAGAATGCTTATCTTTCTGGAAGCATGTGGGCTGGACATTTTAGATGCAGTGGAAAATGGTCCTTACGTTCCTAAAATTGCAGGCACTGAAGGATCATCATGCATTATCAAACCAAGAGCTGATTGGTCTGATGATGACAAAAAGAAAGTTGGTTACAATGCTAAAGCAAAGAATATTATAACATCAGCCTTAAGTGCAGAAGAATTCTTCAGAGTGTCAAACTGCAAGACTGCAAAGGAAATGTGGGACACTTTGCAAGAAACACATGAAGGTACTACAGATGTCAAACGGGCAAGAACAAATACACTTATGCACGAGTATAAACTTTTTTGCATGAAGAAAGATGAATCTATAAATGATCTACAAACAAGATTCACTCACATTATCAACAATCTACATGCCTTGGGAAAAGTTGTGGATCATGAACAGCATATAGGAAAATTCATGAGGTGTTTGTCAAGGGAATGGCAACCCAAGATAACTGCCATTGCTGAGTCTAAAGATCTTGCCAACATGACTATAGCAACACTATTTGGAAAGCTTCGTGAACATGAGATGGAACTACACAGATTAAATGAGACAGAGCAATCAAACAGAAAAAGCAAAGGAATTGCACTGAAGACTCAACTCACAAAGCAAAATCTGAACAAGATTCAGAAAGCTCAGAAAGTGAATCAAGTGAAGAACCTGAGATAGGTATGTTGGTCAGAAAATTTAAGAAGTTTCTAAAAAAGAAAGGAGGCCAGTCAAGGAAACCACAGAAGTCCAAAACAAAAGGCTGCAGCAAGGGTGATACCAGTGATAGCAAAGTCATAACTTGCTATGAATGTGTGAAAACAGGCCACATCAGATCTGAGTGTTACAAGCTGCAAAACAGAAACAAGCCTACAAAGACTAAGGGCAAGGATCAGCAGCAACCTTCAAACTGGAAAGCCTACATTGCCTGGAATGACAATGATGAAGATTCATCTGAAGAATCAGAGAATGAAGAAGCTAACTTGTGTCTTATGGCTAATACTGGTTCAGAATCTGACAGTGAGGTAAGTATTACATCTAATCCATCTTATGATGAGCTTCATGATGCCTTTAATGAATTGCATACTGAATATGTTAGTGTACTTAAACAACTGATTAGTACTAAGAAACAGCTAGAAGAAAAATGCATGCAATTTGATGAAGTTAATTTGAAGCATGAGTCTCTTATAGACATAAATGAAAAACTGAAAAGAGAAACTCATGAACTGAAATGTGATGTAGCTAAGTTCAACAGTGGTTAAAACAACTTAGAAAGACTTCTTAGAAATCAGAGAAATCTAGATGTTAAAACTGGACTTGGCTATAAACAAAACATGCATATGAAAAGGCATCAGAAATTTGTTAAATCTAAAGAAATGTATGATAACTTTACTAGACCAAATCAGAAGCCATCCCCTGCTGTTGTATGTCACTTTTGTTGCAAAAAGGGACATAAGGTGTTCAATTGCAAACTGAAAAAACATGCCAACAGAGGATGGAAACAAATTTGGAAAGTTAAGGAACCATCATTTGAAACTAACCCCCCAGGACCCAATTCGAATTGGGTACCTAAATCCAAAACCTGACTCTTTTTATGCAGATATGCTTGGCATCCAGGAATCAATCATGGTATCTAGACAGTGGATGCTCCAAGCATATGACTGGAGACAAGTCCAAGTTCTTGTCTCTGAACTTAAAAAGTGGTGGCTTTGTCAAATACAGAGATAACAACAAAGGAAAGATCCTAGGCATTGGAGATATAGGAAATAACTCAACTGCTGTTATCAAGGACGTTTTATATGTTGAAGGCCTGAAACACAACTTACTAAGTATTAGTCAGCTGTGTGACAAAGGGTTTAAGGTAAACTTTACTTCCATATCCTGCACACTTGAGCATAAGGAAGTTGAAGGTATGAAACTGACAGGTAAAAGAGTTAATAATATTTACATGATAGATTTTGATTCTTTACCTGCAAATGATATCTGTTGCTTGTTGTCTAGTTCTGATGAGAGCTGGCTGTGGCACAAACGAGTGGCTCATATTCATATGGACCACTTGAATAGACTTGTTAGCAAGCAGCTAGTCTTAGGTCTCCCCAATAGGAAGTTCTCTAAGGACAGACTATGTGACTTCTGCGAGAGAAGTAAGCTAGTCAAATCCTCTTTCCCCCCTATAGACTTGGTTCAGACCAAGAAGGTTCTAGAGTTGGTGCATATGGACCTCTTTGGTCCATCTCAGGTTAGGAGTTTTGGAGGGAACCTATATGGCTATGTTTTGGTAGATGATTACACCAGGTTCACATGGACATATTTTCTGACTCACAAGAGTGAGGCATTCTCAACTTTTAAGAAATTTGCAGCTTTGGTTCAAAATGAGAATAATCAGAAAATCATATCCATAAAAAGTGATCATGGAGGTGAATTCCAAAATGATGCTTTTCAAACCTTCTGTGAAAATCATGGTATCAAACATATCTTCTCAGCCCCTAGAACTCCACAGCAGAATGGAGTAGTAGAAAGAAAGAATAGATCCTTAGAAGAGCTTGCTAGGACAATGCTTAAGGATTCTAATCTTCCTAAGTACTTTTGGGCTGATGCCATTAACACTGCATCCCATGTAGTGAACAGGGTTCTCATTAGACCTTTTCTTAGAAAGACTCCCTATGAGTTATACAAAGGGAGGAAGCCTAACATCTCCTACTTTAGGATTTTTGGGTGTAAGTGCTTTGTGTTAAACAATGGCAAGGGACATCTAGGTAAATTTGATCCTAAGGCAGATGAGGGTATCTTTCTAGGGTATTCCCAAGTTAGTATGGCCTATAGAATCTACAATAAAAGAACCAAAACTATAGAGGAGTCTGTACATGTCAAATTTGATGAAAACTTGAACAACACTCTTTCTATAGTTGATAAGTCTTTGGATGATATTGTGGACTCTGAACCTATAGAAACCAGTGAGCCTGAGCCTCCAACCAACCTTGAATGTGTGGAACCTATTAGGGAAGTTGATCTACCCAGAGAGTGGAAGTTTGCCAAGAACCATCCCATAGACAACATTATTGGAGAGATTTCTAAAGGAGTTTCAACCAGAAAATCCCTTAGAGAGTTTTGCAACCTTACAGCTTTTGTTTCCCAAGTAGAACCCAAAAACATTAAGGAAGCTCTTATGGACCCTGACTGGATAGTAGCCATGCAAGAAGAGCTCAATCAGTTTGAGAGAAACCAAGTGTGGACTCTTGTTCCTAGACCTGAGGGTAAACATGTCATAGGAACTAGGTGGGTTTTCAGAAACAAAATGGATGAGAATGGTGTGATTACCAGGAACAAGGCTAGGTTAGTGGCCAAGGGTTACAAACAGGAAGAGGGAATAGACTATGATGAGACCTATGCCCCAGTAGCCAGACTAGAAGCTGTCAGGATTTTATTGGCATATGCTTGTATAATGGATTTCAGATTATTTCAAATGGATGTTAAAAGTGCTTTTTTAAATGGAGACATTCAGGAGGAAGTCTTTGTAAGTCAAACCCCTGGTTTTGAAGATCCTAAGCTTCCAAATCATGTGTTTAAACTTACAAAAGCCCTCTATGGCTTGAAACAAGCTCCAAGAGCTTGGTATGATAAGCTGAGCAATTTCCTTTTACAAGAAAATTTTTCAAGGGGAAATGTAGATAAAACACTTTTTATCAAAAGACAAGGAAAAGACATTTTATTGGTCCAAATTTATGTTGATGACATAATATTTGGATCAACAAATGATAAGCTTTGTAATGATTTTGAAAACACTATGAAAGGCAGATTTGAAATGTCCATGATGGGAGAATTGACTTACTTCCTGGGATTTCAAATCAAACAAAGCAAAAGTGGCATTTTCCTTAGTCAATCAAAATATTGCAGTGATCTTTTAAAGAGATTTAATTTTGAAAAACTTAAATCCATTGACACGCCTATGAGTCAATCCTGCTACTTAGATAAGGATGAATCGGGTAAAGCTGTAGATGTGACTGTGTTTAGGAGCCTGATAGGATCTCTACTTTACCTAACCGCTAGTAGACCAGACATCATGTTTAGTGTGTGTATGTGTGCTAGATACCAGGGCCAATCCTAAGGAATCTCACCTCAGTGTTGTTAAGAGAATCTTCAGATATCTCTTAGGAACCAAAGATCTTGGTTTGTGGTATCCTAAGGGATCTACTTGCACTCTTGTTGGTTATTTTGATTCTGACTTTGCTGGATGCAAATTAGACAGAAAAAGTACCTCAGGTACTTGCCAACTTTTAGGTAACTCTCTTGTTTCTTGGCATAGCAAGAAACAAAACAGTGTAGCCCTCTCAACTGCTGAAGCTGAGTATGTTGCTGCTGGTAGTTGTTGCGCTCAAATTCTTTGGATGCAGCAACACCTCTCTGATTTTGGGGTGGACCTAGGAACTGTGCCTATTTTGTGTGATAATACTAGTGCTATTAATATTACTAAGAATCCTGTCATGCATTCTAGGACCAAGCACATAGAAATAAGGCATCACTTCATTCGAGATCAATATCAACAGGGCAAGATTAAGTTGGAATATGTCAATACAACTGAGCAGTTGGTTGACATTTTCACCAAGGCCTTGCCTAAGGACAATTTCTTCTTTATAAGAATGAAACTGGGCATCATTGATCCCAATGAAATCTGATCCTTATACCCCAATTCGATTGCACAATCGAGTGTCCTGTGGCCAAATAAGCATTTCTTCACTCAAAATTCGATTGCAAAATCGACTGTCTGATGAATAGTGCTTCATTTTGTCAAGTTGGAAACACGATATTCGATTGCTACGTCGAATGGTTGGGTCTCAGTTTTTATTTTGTTTATGTCTGTTTTGTTTAGTTTTTGTTTCAATTGGATGGGCATTCAACTACTGATATCTCAGAAGCCTGACTGTTGAAGTTTTCATCACGTCAATCGGATGGCAAATCGAGTGTTCTTATCTCAGAGTTCAATTTTTTTGAAATTTTGTTACGATATTCGATTGGGAAATCGAATGCTGAACTGGAATATGGTTAACATGCGATTGGACAAGCGACTATTTGGTTTAAGTGACTTACAAGTCTGAGAATTTTTTTTGCAAATCAGAACCCGAGCATCGGTTGGACAATCGATTGGCATATATCCGTTGAGAAAATTATAGCCGTTGGATGAGTGTAACGGTTACTTTTTTAACCCAGAAGTGTAATCAGTCTATTGGCCAACCGGATTTCTACAGTGCTATATAAACCTGGACTTCACAATTCGATTTCTCAATCAAATTTTTCACTCTGCTATCATCTTCTTCATCCAACTGCAATCTTTTCTTCATCCAATCAACCTCCAATCTACATTATTCAATGGCTCGTGTTAAACAAACTGGTAGCAAACCAGCCATCACCTTTGTTGGTCCCTCCTCCAAAGTTATTCAACAATCCAGCTCTTCATCATCTTCTTCTTCTACCTCTAGTGGAAGAACCCCTTCACCTTCACCTCCAACCAAAAGAGTTTCAATCCCTACACACAAGGTACTGGCAAAGGACAAGGGCAAAGCAGTTGCCACTACTCCTGAAATCAGCAAAAAGAGGAAAGTTCCTCCATCTGAGAAGTTGCTGGGAGATGCCATGAAGGAGTTAACTAAGAAGAAGAAGCCTTCATCCCCTCCTAAGAAGGTTAAATCTTCAAAAGAGAAAACTACTGAAGGCAAGGTTGTTCCAGACTCTTTCGTCAAAAGAAAAATCCAAGATGCAAGGACCCTGGATTTTCCTTACTTTGATAAAAATGGTTTTTCATTTCAAAACCATTTAAGGTTTCATGGTTTGGAAAACCTTCTTTCCTGTTTTTTGGATGTATATCCAAGGTTGGTGAGAGCTTTCTATTCCACCTTCATCCTAACCAAGACCGGGTTTGCAGCTGAAGTGAAGAACAGAAGGATTGCTATGACCTTTGAAGAATTTTCTAAGCTGACTGGTTTGCCTTTTTGTGGGTACACCATTGACGGACGAGCACAGGATGCTCCAGAAGACGAAGGTTGGGAGAACTCCATTGACAAGCATGCTGCTTTACAGGAATTGATGATGGAAGGTTTTGTTGAGAAATGGACTATTCAAGCTGGACAGATAAAAGTTGAGCACAGGCTGCTCATGTACGTGCTAACAAGAATGTTAGTACCTAGAGCCGGGAATCATGCTGTTGTACAGAGGCTAGACATTGTCTTGCTATGGGGACTGTACAAAGAGCTGAAAATGAGTTGGATATGGATTGTGCTGCTGAACATGCAGGAATCAACACAAGGGAAGCACATCCTGCCCTACCCCCAACTAGTTATGAGGATTCTGAGGCATTTCAAGGTGTCTCTAGCCAATGAAGAATCACTCACAACTACTCATACATTTGGTGAAGCCATTGTCAACCAAATGCAGATCAGACGCATCAACAATGTTTGGACAAGAACTCCAACAACTGCTGATCATGCACAACCAAGTGCTGATCAAGCCCAGTCAAGTGCCCAAGCACCTACACCAGCTGAAGGATCACCTGAGATCATGACAAAGCTGATGGAGGTCTTGAAACTTCAAGCTGAACACATTGAGAGGGTGGAATCTTCTCTTCTAAAGCTTCAAGCTTCCTTGGAATCAATTCAGAAGGATGTTTCAGCCATCCAGGAGCACTTGGGTCTCAAGATGTCTTTTGAAGACATTGCAGAGATTGGGAGGCAATCAACTGCAGAACCAAACCAGGACAATGAAGATGGTTCTGATTCTCATGGGGAGAAGACACCTGCTGAGGCTAATACAACGGTCTCTCCTCCTCCTGTTGGTGATAATGAGGATCAAGCCTAAGGTTTTTGGTTGTTTAGGTTTAGAGTTTTTGCTGTTTGATTGTTGCTGTTTGTTGTCTTGTTATTTCAAATGTTGTTTATTAATTTCCTCTTGTATATTTGTCTTATGTCTTTTTGTATTAATGACAAAAGGGGGAGATTGATTTGATTAATTTGAGATTATATGTTGTTTTGTATCATACCTACTCTGATGATATGTATATGCTGATGGTATGTCTGGTGTTATACCTCTGATGATATGTATATGCTGATGGTATGTCTGGTGTTATACCTCTGATGTTATGTAAATGCTGATACTGATATTGACATTGCTGAAATTGCATATGCCCTGATTAATGCATTACATTTATGGTCTGATACATACTAAGCTCTGGTGTTTTATATGCATATGTTCTAATACATGTTATACTCATTGATGCACACCCTGGTTATGCACTGAAAATGTTTTGTATCATACATTCCAAAACTGAGGGGGAGATTTTTTAAATAATCTCAATATTATTTGTATGTTTGTCATTAAATCAAAAAGGGGGAGATTTTAAGCCATAAGCTTCCCTGATCTTGTTTTTGATTTAAGTCCCAAACATATAGTGCACATGAAATATTTGCCTTATCTAATGTTTTGAATTGAGAAACATTTCAGGCATACATGAAGACACCACACACTTGGAACAGTAGTTTGCAACTCAAGGAATCAACCATAGTTGGAGGATGCACTTGAGGAAGATGCAATTTTTGTATAGTGGTATTAGGTGTCTAAGTATCAAGTTGAGTAAACAAATCACTAGAGTCTCACACAAGACATTGCCAATAAACTTTTGTCATTCATTCATGTGTTATGAAACTTAACTCTGAAATACTCGATTGAACAATCGATTGAATGGGTCATCAATCGAATGGCACATAAACTGTCATAAACAACTGAGGTCTGTAACAAGATCACTCGATTGTCAAGTCGATTGCACAATAGATTGACAATTCGATTGACGTTGAAGTTTAAGTTACAGAGAACACTCAGTTTGTGCCCACTCGATTGACCACTCGATTGTCCACTCGATTGGCAACTTGATTGTTTGCAGTATCTGAGTCACTTTGACCACAATACTCGATTGACACATTGATTGATGCTATATTTCAAGTCACAGTGAGCACCCAATTTTGAACAACTCGATTGCTCACTCGATTGAAAGGAAATTATAGCATCAGGTCTGAATCACTGTGATCACGACACTCGATTGACCAATCGAGTGATGCTATTTTTCAAATCACAGTGAGCACCCAGTTTTGGCCAACTCGATTGCTCACTCGATTGAAAGGAAATTAGAGCATCAGGTCTGATTCAGAAACTGAATCAATCGATTGACCAATCAAGTGAAGCTTATATAATTCAAGTTTCCAGAAACACAGAAAATACGACACTCGATGCAGCAATCGATTGTATCCTTACAAACTCGATTGGGCAATCGATAGTCCTGGTGTTTTCCTTGAATATATATAAGATGCTTCAAATCATCTTAAAAAGAACTTTTGGAACAACTTGTATAACTCTTGCATAAAAACTTTTCACATCTTTTCAGAATCTCTTGCTCTCAATCTTGCATATCTCTGAAAATACTTTGAAAGAAAAGTTTCCTAACACACAAAAATATTCATTGGCAAATCAAATCTTTTGTGTGATGCTAGAGTGATTGAACACATTTCTTGATACTACTTTTCTTTGTTCGTGTAAAAGACAATTCGTTGTAATTGGTGTTGTAACAAATCCAGTTTAGAAACTGGTGGCTATCCTTGTTGGTGTGGCATCATCAAGAGGAAGTTGACTTTGATCTTGTGTGAGTTTGGGGATAAACTACAAGTATCAAAGGGGTGACAAGATAGAAGTGAAGGGAGTTAGATTGATAGGTCGTGTAGAAGACTGGAAAATCTGTAAAAGTACTCGAATTCATTCTATAGTGAAAAAGGTTGGAATCCTGATTATGATTTCGGGACTGGATGTTGGTCGTTGGATCAACGGCTGAACCAGGATAAATCTTGGTGCAATCTTTCCTATCCCTTCTCTTTAATATTCAGCATTGTTTAATTGCTTATTCTTGTATGCTCCTTGAATAATCTTGTATGTGATTTTAAGTTTCCGCTGTGTGTGAATTGTATGAATGGTGCATGATTGATATGGGAATTATGTCTAACTAGTTGGAGTTGATCTTAATTCTCTTGTTCTTAATCAAAAAGAAGTCATAGTTTTCCAACAAAAAATCCTAATTAGACAAGAAAAAGCTTAGGGAGGACGAAAATGACCTAAATGTTTATCCAATGACACTAATGAACTTATTGGAAGCAAAAAATTGCTTAAAAACCGTAATAGGACTAGAATAAGCCTAAGGAGGATAAAAATGACATAAATGGTATTCCAAATGACACAAATACACATATTGGATGCACAAGATTGGTTAAAAACCCTAGTTGAACAAGAATGACCCTAGGGAGGACCAAAATGACATAAATGTTAATCCAATGACACAAATGAACTTATTTGATTAAATAGATTTCTTAAAAACCCTTAAAAACCCGAATTGGACAAGAATTAGCCTAGGGAGGGCAAAAATGACGTAAATGTTAATCCAATGACACCAACACACGTATTGGATTCATAAGATTGGTTACAAACCCTAATTGGACAACAATTAGCCTAGGGAGGAAGAAAATGTCCTAAATATTAATCCAATGACTATAATGACTTTATTGGAAGCAAAAGAATACATAAAAACCCTAATTCAACTAGAATAAGCCTAAGGTGGATAAAAATGACCTAAATGTTAATTCAATGACACAAACAAACCAATTGGATACACAAGATTCGTTAAAAACCCTAATTGGACTAGAAAAGCCTAAGGAGAACGAAAATGACCTAAAGTCTGATCCAATGACACAAATGAACTTCTTTTATACAAAAGATTTGTTAAAAACCCTAATTGGATTAGGATAAGCGTAGGGAGGACGAAAATAACTTAAATGTTAACTCAATGACACAAATGAATTTATTGGAAACCCAAGATAACGTAATAACCCTAAGTTGACTAGAATAAGCCTAAGGAAGATGAAAATGACCTAAATGTTAATCTAATGACACAAACACACCTAATAGATGCAGAAGATTGATTAAAAATCATAATTGGACAACAATAACCCTAGAGAGACAACAATGACCTAAATGGTAATCAAATGACACGCAAGCACTTATTTGACAACCAATATTGCTTAAAAACCCTAATTAGTCTAGAATAAGCCGAAGCTGGATGAAAATTACCTAAACGTTATTCCAATGACACAAACACACCTATTGGATGTACAAGAATGGTTAAAAGCCAAAATTGGACAAGAATAAGCCTAGTGAGGAAGAAAATGACCTTAATGTTAATCCAATGACACAAATATAACATTTGGATAGACAAGATTAGTTAAAAACCCTAATTGGAAAATAAAAAGCCTATAGAGGACGAAAATGACTTAAATTTTAATCCAATGACATAAATTAACTTATTGGCTTCAAAAGATTTCTTAAAAACCCTAATTCGACTAGGATAAGCCTAAGGAGGATGAAAATGACCTAAATGTTAATCCAATGACACAAACGAACCTATTTGAGGCACAACATTGGTTAAAAACCCTAATTGGACCATAATAAGTCTAGCGAGAACGAAAATGACCTAAGTGTCAATCCAATGACACAAAAGAACATGTTGGATGCACAACATTGTTTAAAAACACTTACTCGTCTAGAACAAGCCGAAGAAGGATGAAAGTTACCTAAATGTTAATTTGATGACACAAACACACCTATTGGATGCATGAGATTGGTTAAAAAACCCTAATTGAACAAGCAAAAGGTTAGGGAGGACGAAAACTGCCTAAACGGTACTCCAATGACACAAATGACATAAACACACCAATTGGATGCACTAGATTGGTTCAAAACCCTAATTGGACAGGAATAAGCCTCAGGAAGATGAAAATGACCTAAATGTTAGCCCAATGACACGAAAGAACATATATTACAACCAAGATTGCTTAAAAACCCTAATTCGACTTGTGTGAGCCTTAGGAGGACGAAAGTGACCTAAATGTTAATCCAATGGCCCAATCACATCCTAATTGGACAAGAATAAACGTAGGGAGGACGAAAATGACCTAAATGTTAATCCAATGACACGGAAAACTTATTCGACGCACAAGGTTGATTAAAAACCCTAATTGGTCTAATATAAGCCTAAGGAGTATGAAAATGACCTAAATTTTAATCCAATAGCACAAACACACCTATTAATTGCACAAGATTGGTTAAAAACCGAAGTTCCACGAGAATAAGCCTTGGGAGGATGAAAAGACCTAAATTTTAATACAATGACACAAACACATCTATTGGATGCACGTGATTGGTTAAGAACCCTTATTGGACAAGAATAAGCTTAGGGAGGACGAAAATGACCTAAATGTTAATCCAATGGCACAAATGAACTTATTGGATGGATAAGATTGCTTAAAAACCCTCATTCGACTAGAATAAGCCTAAGGAGGATGAAAATGGCCTAAATGTTATTCCAATGACACAAACACACCTATTGGATGCACAAGATTGGTTAAAAATCTTAATTAGACAAGAGTAAGCATAGGCATGACGAAAATGATGTAAATGTTAATCCAATCACACAAATGAACCTATTGGATGTACATGACTGGTTAAAACCCCTAATTGGACTAGAATAAGCCGAGGGAGGATGAAAATGACCTAAATGTTATTCCAAAGACAGAAAGACACTTATGGGATGCACAACATTGGTTTAAAATCCTAATTAGACAAGAAAAAGCTTAGGGAGGACGAAAATGACCTAAATGTTTATCCAATGACACTAATGAACTTATTGGAAGCAAAAAATTGCTTAAAAACCGTAATAGGACTAGAATAAGCCTAAGGAGGATAAAAATGACATAAATGGTATTCCAAATGACACAAACACACATATTGGATGCACAAGATTGGTTAAAAACCCTAGTTGCACAAGAATGACCCTAGGGAGGACCAACATGACATAAATGTTAATCCAATGACACAAATGAACTTATTTGATTAAATAGATTTCTTAAAAACCCTTAAAAACCCGAATTGGACAAGAATTAGCCTAGGGAGGGCAAAAATGACGTAAATGTTAATCCAATGACACCAACACACGTATTGGATTCACAAGATTGGTTACAAACCCTAATTGGACAAGAATTAGCCTAGTGAGGAAGAAAATGTCCTAAATATTAATCCAATGACTAGAATGACTTTATTGGAAGCAAAAGAATACATATAAACCCTAATTCAACTAGAATAATCCTAAGGTGGATAAAAATGACCTAAATGTTAATTCAATGACACAAACAAACCAATTGGATACACAAGATTCGTTAAAAACCCTAATTGGACTAGAAAAGCCTAAGGAGAACGAAAATGACCTAAAGTCTAATCCAATGACACAAATGAACTTCTTTTATACAAAAGATTGGTTAAAAACCATAATTGGATTAGGATAAGCGTAGGGAGGACGAAAATAACTTAAATGTTAACTCAATGACACAAATGAATTTATTGGAAACCCAAGATAACGTAATAACCCTAAGTTGAGTGGAATAAGCCTAAGGAGGATGAAAATCACCTAAACGTTAATCTAATGACACAAACACACCTAATAGATGCAGAAGATTGATTAAAAACCCTAATTGGACAACAATAACCCTAGAGAGACGACAATGACCTAAATGGTAATCCAATGACACGCAAGCACTTATTTGACGACCAATATTGCTTAAAAACCCTAATTAGTCTAGAATATGCCGAAGCTGGATGAAAATGACCTAAACGTTATTCCAATGACACAAACACACCTATTGGATGTACAAGAATGGTTAAAAGCCCAAATTGGACAAGAATAAGCCTAGTGAGGAAGAAAACGACCTTAATGTTAATCCAATGACACAACTATAACAATTGCATGGACAAGATTAATTAAAAACCCTAATTGGATAATAAAAAGCCTATAGAGGACGAAAATGACTTAAACTTTAATCCAATGACATAAATTAACTTATTGGCTTCAAAAGATTGCTTAAAAACCCTAATTCGACTACCATAAGCCTAAGGAGGATGAAAATGACCTAAATGTTAATCCAATGACACAAATGAACCTATTTGAGGCACAACATTGGTTAAAAACCCTAAATGGACCATAATAAGTCTAGGGAGAACGAAAATGTCCTAAGTGTCAATCCAATGACACAAAAGAACTTGTTGGATGCACAAGATTGTTTAAAAACACTAACTCGTCTAGAACAAGCCGAAGATGGATGAAAGTTACCTAAATGTTAATTTGATGACACAAACACACCAATTCGATGCACGAGATTGGTTAAAAAACCCTAATTGAACAAGCAAAAGGTTAGGGAGGACGAAAACGACATAAACGGTACTCCAATGACACAAATGACATAAACACACCAATTGAATGCACTAGATTGGTTAAAAACCCAAATTGGACAGGAATAAGCCTCGGGAAGATGAAAATGACCTAAATGTTAGCCCAATGACACGGAAGAACATATATTACAACCAAGATTGCTTATAAACCCTAATTCGACTTGTATGAGCCTAAGGAGGACGAAAGTGACCTAAATGTTAATCCAATGGCCCAATCACATCCTAATTGGACAAGAATAAGCGTAGGGAGGACGAAAATGACCTAAATGTTAATCCAATGACACGAGAAACTTATTCGACGCACAAGGTTGATTAAAAACCCTAATTGGTCTAATATAAGCCTAAGGAGTATGAAAATGACCTAAATTTTAATCCAATAGCACAAACACACCTATTAATTGCACAAGATAGGTTAAAAACCGAAGTTACACGAGAATAAGCCTAGGGAGGATGAAAAGACCTAAATTTTAATACAATGACACAAACACATCTATTGGATGCACGTGATTGGTTAAGAACCCTTATTGGACAAGAATAACCTTAAGGAGGACGAAAATGACCTAAATGTTAATCTAATAACACAAATGAACTTATTGGATGGATGAGAGTGCTTAAAAACCCTCATTCGACTAGAATAAGCCTAAGGAGAATGAAAATGGCCTAAATGTTATTCCAATGACACAAACACACCTATTAGATGCACAAGATTAGTTAAAAATCTTAATTAGACAAGAGTAAGCATAGGCATGACGAAAATGATGTAAATGTTAATCCAATGACACAAATGCACCTATTGGATGTACATGATTGGTTAAAACCCCTAATTGGACTAGAATAAGCCGAGGGAGGATGAAAATGACCAAAATGTTATTCCAAAGACAGAAAGACACTTATGGGATGCACAACATTGGTTAAAAATCCTAATTAGACAAGAAAAAGCTTAGGGAGGACGAAAATGACCTAAATGTTTATCCAATGACACTAATGAACTTATTGGAAGCAAAAAATTGCTTAAAAACCGTAATAGGACTAGAATAAGCCTATGGAGGATAAAAATGACATAAATGGTATTCCAAATGACATAAACACACATATTGGATGCACAAGATTGGTTAAAAACCCTAGTAGATCAAGAATGACCCTAGGGAGGACCAAAATGACATAAATGTTAATCCAATGACACAAATGAACTTATTTGATTAAATAGATTTCTTAAAAACCCTTAAAAACCCGAATTGGACAAGAATTAGCCTAGGGAGGGCAAAAATGACGTAAATGTTAATCCAATGTCACCAACACACGTATTGGATTCACAAGATAGGTTACAAACCCTAATTGGACAAGAATTAGCCTAGGGAGGAAGAAAATGTCCTAAATATTAATCCAATGACTAGAATGACTTTATTGGAAGCAAAATAATACATAAAAACCCTAATTCAACTACAATAAGCCTAAGGTGGATAAAAATTCAATGACACAAACAAACCAATTGGATACACAAGATTCGTTAAAAACCCTAATTGGACTAGAAAAGCCTAAGGAGAACGAAAATGACCTAAAGTCTGATCCAATGACACAAATGAGCTTCTTTTATACAAAAGATTGGTTAAAAACCCTAATTGGATTAGGATAAGCGTAGGGAGGACGAAAATAACTTAAATGTTAACTCAATGACACAAATGAATTTATTGGAAACCCAAGATGACGTAATAACCCTATGTTGAATAGAATAAGCCTAAGGAGGATGAAAATCACCTAAATGTTAATCTAATGACACAAACACACCTAATAGATGCAGAAGATTGATTAAAAACCCAAATTGGACAACAATAACCCTAGAGAGACGACAATGACCTAAATGGTAATCCAATGACACGCAAGCACTTATTTGACGACCAATATTGCTTAAATACCCTAATTAGTCTAGAATAAGCCTAAGCTGGATGAAAATGACCTAAACGTTATTCCAATGACACAAACACACCTATTGGATGTACAAGAATGGTTAAAAGCCCAAATTGGACAAGAATAAGCCTAGTGAGGAAGAAAATCACCTTAATGTTAATCCAATGACACAAATATAACAATTGCATGGACAAGATTAGTTAAAAACCCTAATTGGATAATAAAAAGCCTATAGAGGACGAAAATGACTTAAATTTTAATCCAATGACATAAATTAACTTATTGGCTTCAAAAGATTGCTTAAAAACTCTAATTCGACTAGCATAAGCCTAAGGAGGATGAAAATGACCTAAATGTTAATCCAATGACACAAACGAACCTATTTGAGGCACAACATTGGTTAAAAACCCTAATTGGACCCTAATAAGTCTACGGAGAACGAAAATGACCTAAGTGTCAATCCAATGACACAAAAGAACTTGTTGGATTCACAAGATTGTTTAAAAACACTTACTCGTCTAGGACAAGCCGAAGAAGGATGAAAGTTACCTAAATGTTAATTTGATGACACAAACACACCTATTGGATGCATGAGATTGGTTAAAAAACCCTAATTGAACAAGCAAAAGGTTAGGGAGGACGAAAACGACCTAAACGGTACTCCAATGACACAAATGACATAAACACTCCAATTGGATGCACTAGATTGGTTAAAAACCCTAATTGGACAGGAATAAGCCTCGGGAAGATGAAAATGACCTAAATGTTAGCGCAATGACACGAAAGAACATATATTACAACCAAGATTGCTTAAAAACCCTAATTCGACTTGTGTGAGCCTAAGGAGGACGAAAGTGACCTAAATGTTAATCCAATGCCCAATCACATCCTAATTGGAGAAGAATAAGCGTAGGGAGGACGAAAATGACCTAAATGTTAATCCAATGACACGGAAAACTTATTCGACGCACAAGGTTGATTAAAAACCCTAATTGGTCTAATATAAGCCTAATGAGTATGAAAATGACCTAAATTTTAATCCAATAGCACAAACACACCTATTAATTGCACAAGATTGGTTAAAAACCGAAGTTCCACGAGAATAAGCCTAGGGAGGATGAAAATAATTAAATTTTAATACAATGACACAAACACATCTATTGGATGCACGTGATTGGTTAAGAACCCTTATTGGACAAGAATAAGCTTAAGGAGGACGAAAATGACCTAAATGTTAATCCAATGGCAGAAATGAACTTATTTGATGGATAAGATTGCTTAAAAACCCTCATTCGACTA
>JBBPBT010000720.1:13329743-13342979 GCA_037974875.1 Cicer bijugum | reverse complement strand
ACAAGCCGAAGAAGGATGAAAGTTACCTAAATGTTAATTTGATGACACAAACACACCTATTGGATGCATGAGATTGGTTAAAAAACCCTAATTGAACAAGCAAAAGGTTAGGGAGGACGAAAACGACCTAAACGGTACTCCAATGACACAAATGACATAAACACTCCAATTGGATGCACTAGATTGGTTAAAAACCCTAATTGGACAGGAATAAGCCTCGGGAAGATGAAAATGACCTAAATGTTAGCCCAATGACACGAAAGAACATATATTACAACCAAGATTGCTTAAAAACCCTAATTCGACTTGTATGAGCCTAAGGAGGACGAAAGTGACCTAAATGTTAATCCAATGCCCAATCACATCCTAATTGGAGAAGAATAAGCGTAGGGAGGACGAAAATGACCTAAATGTTAATCCAATGACACGGAAAACTTATTCGACGCACAAGGTTGATTAAAAACCCTAATTGGTCTAATATAAGCCTAATGAGTATGAAAATGACCTAAATTTTAATCCAATAGCACAAACACACCTATTAATTGCACAAGATTGGTTAAAAACCGAAGTTCCACGAGAATAAGCCTAGGGAGGATGAAAATAATTAAATTTTAATACAATGACACAAACACATCTATTGGATGCACGTGATTGGTTAAGAACCCTTATTGGACAAGAATAAGCTTAAGGAGGACGAAAATGACCTAAATGTTAATCCAATGGCAGAAATGAACTTATTTGATGGATAAGATTGCTTAAAAACCCTCATTCGACTAGAATAAGCCTAAGGAGGATGAAAATGGCCTAAATGTTATTCCAATGACACAAACACACCTATTGGATGCACAAATTAGTTAAAAATCTTAATTAGACAAGAGTAAGCATAGGCATGACGAAAATGATGTAAATGTTAATCCAATGACACAAATCCACTTATTGGATGTACATGATTGGTTAAAACCCCTAATTGGACTAGAATAAGACGAGGGAGGATGAAAATGACCAAAATGTTATTCCAAAGACAGAAAGACACTTATGGGATGCACAACATTGGTTAAAAATCCTAATTAGACAAGAAAAAGCTTAGGGAGGACGAAAATGACCTAAATGTTTATCCAATGACACTAATGAACTTATTGGAAGCAAAAAATTGCTTAAAAACCGTAATAGGACTAGAATAAGCCTAAGGAGGATAAAAATGACATAAATGGTATTCCAAATGACACAAACACACATATTGGATGCACAAGATTGGTTAAAAACCCTAGTAGAACAAGAATGACCCTAGGGAGGACCAAAATGACATAAATGTTAATCCAATGACATAAATGAACTTATTTGATTAAATATATTTCTTAAAAACCCTTAAAAACCCGAATTGGACAAGAATTAGCCTAGGGAGGGCAAAAATGACGTAAATGTTAATCCAATGTCACCAACACACGTATTGGATTCACAAGATTGGTTAGAAACCCTAATTGGACAAGAATTAGCCTAGGGAGGAAGAAAATGTCCTAAATATTAATCCAATGACTAGAATGACTTTATTGGAAGCAAAAGAATACATAAAAACCCTAATTCAACTACAATAAGCCTAAGGTGGATAAAAATGACCTAAATGTTAATTCAATGACACAAACAAACCAATTGGATACACAAGATTCGTTAAAAACCCTAATTGGACTAGAAAAGCCTAAGGAGAACGAAAATGACCTAAAGTCTGATCCAATGACACAAATGAGCTTCTTTTATACAAAAGATTGGTTAAAAACCCTAATTGGATTAGGATAAGCGTAGGGAGGATGAAAATAACTTAAATGTTAACTCAATGACACAAATGAATTTATTGGAAACCCAAGATGACGTAATAACCCTATGTTGAATAGAATAAGCCTAAGGAGGATGAAAATCACCTAAATGTTAATCTAATGACACAAACACACCTAATAGATGCAGAAGATTGATTAAAAACCCAAATTGGACAACAATAACCCTAGAGAGACGACAATGACCTAAATGGTAATCCAATGACACGCAAGCACTTATTTGACGACCAATATTGCTTAAATACCCTAATTAGTCTAGAATAAGCCTAAGCTGGATGAAAATGACCTAAACGTTATTCCAATGACACAAACACACCTATTGGATGTACAAGAATGGTTAAAAGCCCAAATTGGACAAGAATAAGCCTAGTGAGGAAGAAAATCACCTTAATGTTAATCCAATGACACAAATATAACAATTGCATGGACAAGATTAGTTAAAAACCCTAATTGGATAATAAAAAGCCTATAGAGGACGAAAATGACTTAAATTTTAATCCAATGACATAAATTAACTTATTGGCTTCAAAAGATTGCTTAAAAACCCTAATTCGACTAGCATAAGCCTAAGGAGGATGAAAATGACCTAAATGTTAATCCAATGACACAAACGAACCTATTTGAGGCACAACATTGGTTAAAAACCCTAATTGGACCATAATAAGTCTACGGAGAACGAAAATGACCTAAGTGTCAATCCAATGACACAAAAGAACTTGTTGGATTCACAAGATTGTTTAAAAACACTTACTCGTCTAGAACAAGCCGAAGAAGGATGAAAGTTACCTAAATGTTAATTTGATGACACAAACACACCTATTGGATGCATGAGATTGGTTAAAAAACCCTAATTGAACAAGCAAAAGGTTAGGGAGGACGAAAACGACCTAAACGGTACTCCAATGACACAAATGACATAAACACTCCAATTGGATGCACTAGATTGGTTAAAAACCCTAATTGGACAGGAATAAGCCTCGGGAAGATGAAAATGACCTAAATGTTAGCCCAATGACACGAAAGAACATATATTACAACCAAGATTGCTTAAAAACCCTAATTCGACTTGTGTGAACCTAAGGAGGACGATAGTGACCTAAATGTTAATCCAATGCCCAATCACATCCTAATTGGAGAAGAATAAGCGTAGGGAGGACGAAAATGACCTAAATGTTAATCCAATGACACGGAAAACTTATTCGACGCACAAGGTTGATTAAAAACCCTAATTGGTCTAATATAAGCCTAATGAGTATGAAAATGACCTAAATTTTAATCCAATAGCACAAACACATCTATTAATTGCACAAGATTGGTTAAAAACCGAAGTTCCACGAGAATAAGCCTAGGGAGGATGAAAATAATTAAATTTTAATACAATGACACAAACACATCTATTGGATGCACGTGATTGGTTAAGAACCCTTATTGGACAAGAATAAGCTTAAGGAGGACGAAAATGACCTAAATGTTAATCCAATGGCAGAAATGAACTTATTTGATGGATAAGATTGCTTAAAAACCCTCATTCGACTAGAATAAGCCTAAGGAGGATGAAAATGGCCTAAATGTTATTCCAATGACACAAACACACCTATTGGATGCACAAATTAGTTAAAAATCTTAATTAGACAAGAGTAAGCATAGGCATGACGAAAATGATGTAAATGTTAATCCAATGACACAAATCCACTTATTGGATGTACATGATTGGTTAAAACCCCTAATTGGACTAGAATAAGCCGAGGGAGGATGAAAATGACCAAAATGTTATTCCAAAGACAGAAAGACACTTATGGGATGCTCAACATTGGTTAAAAATCCTAATTAGACAAGAAAAAGCTTAGGGAGGACGAAAATGACCTAAATGTTTATCCAATGACACTAATGAACTTATTGGAAGCAAAAAATTGCTTAAAAACCGTAATAGGACTAGAATAAGCCTAAGGAGGATAAAAATGGCATAAATGGTATTCCAAATGACACAAACACACATATTGGATGCACAAGATTGGTTAAAAACCCTAGTAGAACAAGAATGACCCTAGGGAGGACCAAAATGACATAAATGTTAATCCAATGACACAAATGAACTTATTTGATTAAATAGATTTCTTAAAAACCCTTAAAAACCCGAATTGGACAAGAATTAGCCTAGGGAGGGCAAAAATGACGTAAATGTTAATCCAATGTCACCAACACACGTATTGGATTCACAAGATTGGTTACAAACCCTAATTGGACAAGAATTAGCCTAGGGAGGAAGAAAATGTCCTAAATATTAATCCAATGACTAGAATGACTTTATTGGAAGCAAAAGAATACATAAAAACCCTAATTCAACTACAATAAGCCTAAGGTGGATAAAAATGACCTAAATGTTAATTCAATGACACAAACAAACCAATTGGATACACAAGATTCGTTAAAAACCCTAATGGGACTAGAAAAGCCTAAAGAGAACGAAAATGACCTAAAGTCTGATCCAATGACACAAATGAGCTTCTTTTATACAAAAGATTGGTTAAAAACCCTAATTGGATTAGGATAAGCGTAGGGAGGACGAAAGTAACTTAAACGTTAACTCAATGACACAAATGAATTTATTGGAAACCCAAGATGACGTGATAACCCTAAGTTGAATAGAATAAGCCTAAGGAGGATGAAAATCACCTAAATGTTAATCTAATGACACAAACACACCTAATAGATTCAGAAGATTGATTAAAAACCCTAATTGGACAACAATAACCCTAGAGAGACGACAATGACCTAAATGGTAATCCAATGACACGCAAGCACTTATTTGACGACCAATATTGCTTAAAAACCCTAATTAGTCTAGAATAAGCCTAAGCTGGATGAAAATGACCTAAACGTTATTCCAATGACACAAACACACCTATTGGATGTACAAGAATGGTTAAAAGCCCAAATTGGACAAGAATAAGCCTAGTGAGGAAGAAAATCACCTTAATGTTAATCCAATGACACAAATATAACAATTGCATGGACAAGATTAGTTAAAAACCCTAATTGGATAATAAAAAGCCTATAGAGGACGAAAATGACTTAAATTTTCATCCAATGACATAAATTAACTTATTGGCTTCAAAAGATTGCTTAAAAACCCTAATTCTACTAGCATAAGCCTAAGGAGGATGAAAATGACCTAAATGTTAATCCAATGACACAAACGAACCTATTTGAGGCACAACATTGGTTAAAAACCCTAATTGGACCATAATAAGTCTACGGAGAACGAAAATGACCTAAGTGTCAATCCAATGACACAAAAGAACTTGTTGGATTCACAAGATTGTTTAAAAACACTTACTCGTCTAGAACAAGCCGAAGAAGGATGAAAGTTACCTAAATGTTAATTTGATGACACAAACACACCTATTGGATGCACGAGATTGGTTAAAAAACCCTAATTGAACAAGCAAAAGGTTAGGGAGGACGAAAACGACCTAAACGGTACTCCAATGACACAAATGACATAAACACACCAATTGGATGCACTAGATTGGTTAAAAACCCTAATTGGACAGGAATAAGCCTCGAGAAGATGAAAATGACCTAAATGTTAGCCCAATTACACGAAAGAACGTATATTACAACCAAGATTGCTTAAAAACCCTAATTCGACTTGTATGAGCCTAAGGAGGACGAAAGTGACCTAAATGTTAATCCAATGCCCAATCACATCCTAATTGGAGAAGAATAAGCGTAGGAAGGACGAAAATGACCTAAATGTTAATCCAATGACACGGAAAACTTATTCGACGCACAAGGTTGATTAAAAACCCTAATTGGTCTAATATAAGCCTAAGGAGTATGAAAACGACCTAAATTTTAATCCAATAGCACAAACACACCTATTAATTGCACAAGATTGGTTAAAAACCGAAGTTCCACGAGAATAAGCCTAGGGAGGATGAAAAGACTTAAATTTTAATACAATGACACAAACACATCTATTGGATGCACGTGATTGGTTAAGAACCCTTATTGGACAAGAATAAGCTTAAGGAGGATGAAAATGACCTAAATGTTAATCCAATGGCACAAATGAACTTATTGGATGGATAAGATTGCTTAAAAACCCTCATTCGACTAGAATAAGCCTAAGGTGGATATAAATGACCTAAATGTTAATTCAATGACACAAACAAACCTAAATGTTATTCCAATGACACAAACACACCTATTGGATGGACAAGATTGGTTAAAAATCTTAATTTGACAAGAGTAAGCATAGGCATGACGAAAATGATGTAAATGTTAATCCAATGACGCAAACACACCTATTGGATGTACATGATTGGTTAAAACCCCTAATTGGACTAGAATAATGATGACTCTTCATCATATGCATAATTTCTATTGATTTTAGTCTTATTTATCTTTAATCATTAGTTAATTTAATGAGTTTTTTGATATATTTTGTTGATTTTAGTTATTTGATTTAATGAAATATTTTTGTTATTATTTGCTTAATTAAGTGGAGATTTTTCGTAGTTTTGCGTTGTTACTTTGTTTTAGTGCAGTGCTGAATTTTGGTGAGAAATCAACATGACCTATATGGAGTATTTCAGCCATATATGGAGTTCTAGATGTCCAATTGGAGTAAATCCAAGTACTAATGAAAGCTAAGATCCATATCTACAACTTTCATGAAGACACCGGGACCAAATGCAGACCCGAAAGATGCGAAAAATGCAAATTACGTCAGACAACAGATGTTTTGCGCCTGGAGCGCGTAACGCGCATCAGCAATCATAAAAACCCAATTTTTTACTGTTTAGGGATCTTTTTGAGTCTTGGGAAGTTGGGAGACTTGTGCCCTAGCATAGAAACTCAAAGACGGCCGTTTCTAACGCCATTGAAGCAGTTTTATCAAGAATCATTCTTGTAATTCTTCTTTAATCTTTATCTTTTTTCTCTCTGTCATGAGTAACTAAACCCTATTTGTTAGGGATGAGTGTAACCAGATGAAACCCTTAATTTTCTGATTTGATTTCTAGTTATATGAATGAGTTTATTGAATTGTTTTTCACATCTTTGTGCTTAATGCTTTTTATTGCTTGATCAACATTAAAATGTTCTATGATTTGTATTTTGAAACGGAAGTGGACTTTAGGAATGCTTGAGATGAGAAATTCATGAATTTGTAGTCTAGGAATAGATGCAGGTCATGAAACCAATTAAATTAGTTGCTAAGCAATAATTTACAAGAGAATTTCTATACGGCAATGCTTAATTCTAATATTAAATCCACTAAGGAATTAGGGGTTACTTTGGAATTAAAGGTTCTATCACTAAGACATTAGGGCAAGAATAATAAAGAGAATTCGGTAATAATTCAATAACTAGGATCAAATTAGACACCAAGGTTGGATTCGAAGTGAAACTCATCCCTGACATTTCTCATTATAGAAGATCAATTTTATTATTGTTGTTAATTTCAAACATTATTTCAATCAACTTGGGAACCTTTTTGTTTAATTTTAGTAATCAAATATAATTCAATAGTAAAACGCAATCCTTGAGTTCGACACTCGGTACTACCGTTTTATTATTACTTGCAACGATTCAGTACACTTGCTGAAACGCTATCAAATAAGCCGAGGGAGGATGAAAATGACCTAAATGTTATTCCAAAGACAAAAAGACACTTATGGGATGCACAACATTGGTTAAAAAACCTAATTAGACAAGAAAAAGCTTAGGGAGGACGAAAATGACCTAAATGTTTATCCAATGACACTAATGAACTTATTGGAAGCAAAAAATTGCTTAAAAACCGTAATAGGACTAGAATAAGCCTAAGGAGGATAAAAATGACATAAATGGTATTCCAAATGACACAAACACACATATTGGATGCACAAGATTGGTTAAAAACCCTAGTTGAACAAGAATGACCCTAAGGAGGACCAAAATGACATAAATGTTAATCCAATGACACAAATGAACTTATTTGATTAAATAGATTTCTTAAAAACCCTTAAAAACCCGAATTGGACAAGAATTAGCCTAGGAAGGGCAAAAATGACGTAAATGTTAATCCAATGACACCAACACACGTATTGTATTCACAAGATTGGTTACAAACCCTAATTGGACAAGAATTAGCCTAGGGAGGAAGAAAATGTCCTAAATATTAATCCAATGACTAGAATGACTTTATTTGAAGCAAAAGAATACACAAAAACCCTAATTCAACTAGAATAAGCCTAAGGTGGATAAAAATGACCTAAATGTTAATTCAATGACACAAACAAACCAATTGGATACACAAGATTCGTTAAAAACCCTATTTGGACTAGAAAAGCCTAAGGAGAACGAAAATGACCTAAAGTCTGATCCAATGACACAAATGAACTTCTTTTGTACAAAAGATTGGTTAAAAACCCTAATTGGATTAGGATAAGCGTAGGGAGGACGAAAATAACTTAAATGTTAACTCAATGACACAAATGAATTTATTGGAAACCCAAGATAACGTAATAACCCTAAGTTGACTAGAATAAGCCTAAGGAGGATGAAAATGACCTAAATGTTAATCTAATGACACAAACACACCTAATAGATGCAGAAGATTGATTAAAAACCCTAATTGGACAACAATAACCCTAGAGAGACGACAATGACCTAAATGGTAATCCAATGACACGCATGCACTTATTTGACGACCAATATTGCTTAAAAACCCTAATTAGTCTAGAATAAGCAGAAGCTAGATGAAAATGACCTAAACGTTATTCCAATGACACAAACACACCTATTGGAAGTACAAGAATGGTTAAAAGCCCAAATTGGACAAGAATAAGCCTAGTGAGGAAGAAAATGACCTTAATGTTAATCCAATGACACAAATATAACAATTGCATGGACAAGATTAGTTAAAAACCCTAATTGGATAATAAAAAGCCTATAGAGGACGAAAATGACTTAAATTTTAATCCAATGACATAAATTAACTTATTGGCTTCAAAAGATTGCTTAAAAACCCTAATTCGACTAGCATAAGCCTAAGGAGGATGAAAATGACCTAAATGTTAATCCAACGACACAAACGAACCTATTTGAGGCACAACATTGGTTAAAAACCCTAATTGGACCGTAATAAGTCTAGGGAGAACGAAAATGACCTAAGTGTCAATCCAATGACACAAAAGAACTTGTTGGATGCACAAGATTGATTAAAAACACTTACTCGTCTAGAACAAGCCGAAGAAGGATGAAAGTTACCTAAATGTTAATTTGATGACACAAACACACCTATTGGATGCACGAGATTGGTTAAAAAACCCTAATTGAACAAGCAAAAGGTTAGGGAGGACGAAAACGACCTAAACGGTACTCCAATGACACAAATGACATAAACACACCAATTGGATGCACTAGATTGGTTAAAAACCCTAATTGGACAGGAATAAGCCTCGGGAAGATGAAAATGACCTAAATGTTAGCCCAATGACACGAAAGAACATATATTACAACCAAGATTGCTTAAAAACCCTAATTCGACTTGTATGAGCCTAAGGAGGACGAAAGTGACCTAAATGTTAATCCAATGCCCAATCACATCCTAATTGGAGAAGAATAAGCGTAGGGAGGACGAAAATGACCTAAATGTTAATCCAATGACACGGAAAACTTATTCGACGCACAAGGTTGATTAAAAACCCTAATTGGTCTAATATAAGCCTAATGAGTATGAAAATGACCTAAATTTTAATCCAATAGCACAAACACATCTATTAATTGCACAAGATTGGTTAAAAACCGAAGTTCCACGAGAATAAGCCTAGGGAGGATGAAAATAATTAAATTTTAATACAATGACACAAACACATCTATTGGATGCACGTGATTGGTTAAGAACCCTTATTGGACAAGAATAAGCTTAAGGAGGACGAAAATGACCTAAATGTTAATCCAATGGCAGAAATGAACTTATTTGATGGATAAGATTGCTTAAAAACCCTCATTCGACTAAAATAAGCCTAAGGAGGATGAAAATGGCCTAAATGTTATTCCAATGACACAAACACACCTATTGGATGCACAAATTAGTTAAAAATCTTAATTAGACAAGAGTAAGCATAGGCATGACGAAAATGATGTAAATGTTAATCCAATGACACAAATCCACTTATTGGAT
Source organism: Cicer bijugum (assembly GCA_037974875.1). Classification (NCBI taxonomy): domain Eukaryota; kingdom Viridiplantae; phylum Streptophyta; class Magnoliopsida; order Fabales; family Fabaceae; genus Cicer; species Cicer bijugum. The sequence goes on along the minus strand of JBBPBT010000720.1, from coordinate 13,332,977 downwards.
GTACATGATTGGTTAAAACCCCTAATTGGACTAGAATAAGCCGAGGGAGGATGAAAATGACCAAAATGTTATTCCAAAGACAGAAAGACACTTATGGGATGCTCAACATTGGTTAAAAATCCTAATTAGACAAGAAAAAGCTTAGGGAGGACGAAAATGACCTAAATGTTTATCCAATGACACTAATGAACTTATTGGAAGCAAAAAATTGCTTAAAAACCGTAATAGGACTAGAATAAGCCTAAGGAGGATAAAAATGGCATAAATGGTATTCCAAATGACACAAACACACATATTGGATGCACAAGATTGGTTAAAAACCCTAGTAGAACAAGAATGACCCTAGGGAGGACCAAAATGACATAAATGTTAATCCAATGACACAAATGAACTTATTTGATTAAATAGATTTCTTAAAAACCCTTAAAAACCCGAATTGGACAAGAATTAGCCTAGGGAGGGCAAAAATGACGTAAATGTTAATCCAATGTCACCAACACACGTATTGGATTCACAAGATTGGTTACAAACCCTAATTGGACAAGAATTAGCCTAGGGAGGAAGAAAATGTCCTAAATATTAATCCAATGACTAGAATGACTTTATTGGAAGCAAAAGAATACATAAAAACCCTAATTCAACTACAATAAGCCTAAGGAGGATAAAAATGACCTAAATGTTAATTCAATGACACAAACAAACCAATTGGATACACAAGATTCGTTAAAAACCCTAATTGGACTTGAAAAGCCTAAGGAGAACGAAAATGACCTAAAGTCTGATCCAATGACACAAATGAGCTTCTTTTATACAAAAGATTGGTTAAAAACCCTAATTGGATTAGGATAAGCGTAGGGAGGACGAAAGTAACTTAAATGTTAACTCAATGACATAAATGAATTTATTGGAAACCCAAGATGACGTGATGACCCTAAGTTGAATAGAATAAGCCTAAGGAGGATGAAAATCACCTAAATGTTAATCTAATGACACAAACACACCTAATAGATTCAGAAGATTGATTAAAAACCCTAATTGGACAACAATAACCCTAGAGAGACGACAATGACCTAAATGGTAATCCAATGACACGCAAGCACTTATTTGACGACCAATATTGCTTAAAAACCCTAATTAGTCTAGAATAAGCCTAAGCTGGATGAAAATGACCTAAACGTTATTCCAATGACACAAACACACCTATTGGATGTACAAGAATGGTTAAAAGCCCAAATTGGACAAGAATAAGCCTAGTGAGGAAGAAAATCACCTTAATGTTAATCCAATGACACAAATATAACAATTGCATGTACAAGATTAGTTAAAAACCCTAATTGGATAATAAAAAGCCTATAGAGGACGAAAATGACTTAAATTTTAATCCAATGACATAAATTAACTTATTGGCTTCAAAAGATTGCTTAAAAACCCTAATTCGACTAGCATAAGCCTAAGGAGGATGAAAATGACCTATATGTTAATCCAATGACACAAACGAACCTATTTGAGGCACAACATTGGTTAAAAACCCTAATTGGACCATAATAAGTCTACGGAGAACGAAAATGACCTAAGTGTCAATCCAATGACACAAAAGAACTTGTTGGATTCACAAGATTGTTTAAAAACACTTACTCGTCTAGAACAAGCCGAAGAAGGATGAAAGTTACCTAAATGTTAATTTGATGACACAAACACACCTATTGGATGCACGAGATTGGTTAAAAAACCCTAATTGAACAAGCAAGAGGTTAGGGAGGACGAAAACGACCTAAACGGTACTCCAATGACACAAATGACATAAACACTCCAATTGGATGCACTAGATTGGTTAAAAACCCTAATTGGACAGGAATAAGCCTCGGGAAGATGAAAATGACCTAAATGTTAGCCCAATGACACGAAAGAACATATATTACAACCAAGATTGCTTAAAAACCCTAATTCGACTTGTATGAGCCTAAGGAGGACGAAAGTGACCTAAATGTTAATCCAATGCCCAATCACATCCTAATTGGAGAAAAATAAGTGTAGGGAGGACGAAAATGACCTAAATGTAAATCCAATGACACGGAAAACTTATTCGACGCACAAGGTTGATTAAAAACCCTAATTGGTCTAATATAAGCCTAAGGAGTATGAAAATGACCTAAATTTTAATCCAATAGCACAAACACACCTATTAATTGCACAAGATTGGTTAAAAACCGAAGTTCCACGAGAATAAGCCCAGGGAGGATGAAAAGACTTAAATTTTAATACAATGACACAAACACATCTATTGGATGCACGTGATTGGTTAAGAACCCTTATTGGACAAGAATAAGCTTAAGGAGGACGAAAATGACCTAAATGTTAATCCAATGGCACAAATGAACTTATTGGATGGATAAGATTGCTTAAAAACCCTCATTCGACTAGAATAAGCCTAAGGAGGATGAAAATGGCCTAAATGTTATTCCAATGACACAAACACACCTATTGGATGCACAAGATTAGTTAAAAATCTTAATTAGACAAGAGTAAGCATAGGCATGACGAAAATGATGTAAATGTTAATCCAATGACACAAATGCACCTATTGGATGTACATGATTGGTTAAAACCCCTAATTGGACTAGAATAAGCCGAGGGAGGATGAAAATGACCAAAATGTTATTCCAAAGACAGAAAGACACTTATGGGATGCACAACATTGGTTAAAAATCCTAATTAGACAAGAAAAAGCTTAGGGAGGACGAAAATGACCTAAATGTTTATCCAATGACACTAATGAACTTATTGGAAGCAAAAAATTGCTTAAAAACCGTAATAGGACTAGAATAAGCCTAAGGAGGATAAAAATGACATAAATGGTATTCCAAATGACACAAACACACATATTGGATGCACAAGATTGGTTAAAAACCCTAGTAGCACAAGAATGACCCTAGGGAGGACCAAAATGACATAAATGTTAATCCAATGACACAAATGAACTTATTTGATTAAATAGATTTCTTAAAAACCCTTAAAAACCCGAATTGGACAAGAATTAGCCTAGGGAGGGCAAAAATGACGTAAATGTTAATCCAATGTCACCAACACACGTATTGGATTCACAAGATTGGTTACAAACCCTAATTGGACAAGAATTAGCCTAGGGAGGAAGAAAATGTCCTAAATATTAATCCAATGACTAGAATGACTTTATTGGAAGCAAAAGAATACATAAAAACCCTAATTCAACTACAA
>JBBPBT010000720.1:13310264-13327205 GCA_037974875.1 Cicer bijugum | reverse complement strand
GAGGGAGGATGAAAATGACCAAAATGTTATTCCAAAGACAGAAAGACACTTATGGGATGCACAACATTGGTTAAAAATCCTAATTAGACAAGAAAAAGCTTAGGGAGGACGAAAATGACCTAAATGTTTATCCAATGACACTAATGAACTTATTGGAAGCAAAAGATTGCTTAAAAACCGTAATAGGACTAGAATAAGCCTAAGGAGGATAAAAATGGCATAAATGGTATTCCAAATGACACAAACACACATATTGGATGCACAAGATTGGTTAAAAACCCTAGTAGAACAAGAATGACCCTAGGGAGGACCAAAATGACATAAATGTTAATCCAATGACACAAATGAACTTATTTGATTAAATAGATTTCTTAAAAACCCTTAAAAACCCGAATTGGACAAGAATTAGCCTAGGGAGGGCAAAAATGACGTAAATGTTAATCCAATGTCACCAACACACGTATTGGATTCACAAGATTGGTTACAAACCCTAATTGGACAAGAATTAGCCTAGGGAGGAAGAAAATGTCCTAAATATTAATCCAATGACTAGAATGACTTTATTGGAAGCAAAAGAATACATAAAAACCCTAATTCAACTACAATAAGCCTAAGGTGGATAAAAATGACCTAAATGTTAATTCAATGACACAAACAAACCAATTGGATACACAAGATTCGTTAAAAACCCTAATGGGACTAGAAAAGCCTAAAGAGAACGAAAATGACCTAAAGTCTGATCCAATGACACAAATGAGCTTCTTTTATACAAAAGATTGGTTAAAAACCCTAATTGGATTAGGATAAGCGTAGGGAGGACGAAAGTAACTTAAACGTTAACTCAATGACACAAATGAATTTATTGGAAACCCAAGATGACGTGATAACCCTAAGTTGAATAGAATAAGCCTAAGGAGGATGAAAATCACCTAAATGTTAATCTAATGACACAAACACACCTAATAGATTCAGAAGATTGATTAAAAACCCTAATTGGACAACAATAACCCTAGAGAGACGACAATGACCTAAATGGTAATCCAATGACACGCAAGCACTTATTTGACGACCAATATTGCTTAAAAACCCTAATTAGTCTAGAATAAGCCTAAGCTGGATGAAAATGACCTAAACGTTATTCCAATGACACAAACACACCTATTGGATGTACAAGAATGGTTAAAAGCCCAAATTGGACAAGAATAAGCCTAGTGAGGAAGAAAATCACCTTAATGTTAATCCAATGACACAAATATAACAATTGCATGGACAAGATTAGTTAAAAACCCTAATTGGATAATAAAAAGCCTATAGAGGACGAAAATGACTTAAATTTTCATCCAATGACATAAATTAACTTATTGGCTTCAAAAGATTGCTTAAAAACCCTAATTCTACTAGCATAAGCCTAAGGAGGATGAAAATGACCTAAATGTTAATCCAATGACACAAACGAACCTATTTGAGGCACAACATTGGTTAAAAACCCTAATTGGACCATAATAAGTCTACGGAGAACGAAAATGACCTAAGTGTCAATCCAATGACACAAAAGAACTTGTTAGATTCACAAGATTGTTTAAAAACACTTACTCGTCTAGAACAAGCCGAAGAAGGATGAAAGTTGCCTAAATGTTAATTTGATGACACAAACACACCTATTGGATGCACGAGATTGGTTAAAAAACCCTAATTGAACAAGCAAGAGGTTAGGGAGGACGAAAACGACCTAAACGGTACTCCAATGAGACAAATGACATAAACACACCAATTGGATGCACTAGATTGGTTAAAAACCCTAATTGGACAGGAATAAGCCTCAGGAAGATGAAAATGACCTAAATGTTAGCCCAATGACACGAAAGAACATATATTACAACCAAGATTGCTTAAAAACCCTAATTCGACTTGTATGAGCCTAAGGAGGACGAAAGTGACCTAAATGTTAATCCAATGCCCAATCACATCCTAATTGGAGAAGAATAAGCGTAGGGAGGACGAAAATGACCTAAATGTTAATCCAATGACACGGAAAACTTATTCGACGCACAAGGTTGATTAAAAACCCTAATTGGTCTAATATAAGCCTAAGGAGTATGAAAATGACCTAAATTTTAATCCAATAGCACAAACACACCTATTAATTGCACAAGATTGGTTAAAAACCGAAGTTCCACGAGAATAAGCCCAGGGAGGATGAAAAGACTTAAATTTTAATACAATGACACAAACACATCTATTGGATGCACGTGATTGGTTAAGAACCCTTATTGGACAAGAATAAGCTTAAGGAGGACGAAAATGACCTAAATGTTAATCCAATGGCACAAATGAACTTATTGGATGGATAAGATTGCTTAAAAACCCTCATTTGACTAGAATAAGCCTAAGGAGGATGAAAATGGCCTAAATGTTATTCCAATGACACAAACACACCTATTGGATGCACAAGATTAGTTAAAAATCTTAATTAGACAAGAGTAAGCATAGGCATGACGAAAATGATGTAAATGTTAATCCAATGACATAAATGCACCTATTGGATGTACATGATTGGTTAAAACCCCTAATTGGACTAGAATAAGGCGAGGGAGGATGAAAATGACCAAAATGTTATTCCAAAGACAGAAAGACACTTATGGGATGCACAACATTGGTTAAAAATCCTAATTAGACAAGAAAAAGCTTAGGGAGGACGAAAATGACCTAAATGTTTATCCAATGACACTAATTAACTTATTGGAAGCAAAAAATTGCTTAAAAACCGTAATAGGACTAGAATAAGCCTAAGGAGGATAAAAATGACATAAATGGTATTCCAAATGACACAAACACACATATTGGATGCACAAGATTGGTTAAAAACCCTAGTAGCACAAGAATGACCCTAGGGAGGACCAAAATGACATAAATGTTAATCCAATGACACAAATGAACTTATTTGATTAAATAGATTTCTTAAAAACCCTTAAAAACCCGAATTGGACAAGAATTAGCCTAGGGAGGGCAAAAATGACGTAAATGTTAATCCAATGTCACCAACACACGTATTGGATTCACAAGATTGGTTACAAACCCTAATTGGACAAGAATTAGCCTAGGGAGGGCAAAAATGACGTAAATGTTAATCCAATGTCACCAACACACGTATTGGATTCACAAGATTGGTTACAAACCCTAATTGGACAAGAATTAGCCTAGGGAGGAAGAAAATGTCCTAAATATTAATCCAATGACTAGAATGACTTTATTGGAAGCAAAAGAATACATAAAAACCCTAATTCAACTACAACAAGCCAAAGGTGGATAAAAATGACCTAAATGTTAATTCAATGACACAAACAAACCAATTGGATACACAAGATTCGTTAAAAACCCTAATTGGACTAGAAAAGCCTAAGGAGAATGGAAATGACCTAAAGTCTGATCCAATGACACAAATGAGCTTCTTTTATACAAAAGATTGGTTAAAAACCCTAATTGGATGAGGATAAGCGTAGGGAGGACGAAAATAACTTAAATGTTAACTCAATGACATAAATGAATTTATTGGAAACCCAAGATGACGTAATAACCCTAAGTTGAATAGAATAAGCCTAAGGAGGATGAAAATCACCTAAATGTTAATCTAATGACACAAACACACCTAATAGATGCAGAAGATTGTTTAAAAACCCTAATTGGACAACAATAACCCTAGAGAGACGACAATGACCTAAATGGTAATCCAATGACACGCAAGCACTTATTTGACGACCAATATTGCTTAATGACCCTAATTAGTCTAGAATAAGCCGAAGCTGGATGAAAATGACCTAAACGTTATTCCAATGACACAAACACACCTATTGGATGTACAAGAATGGTTAAAAGCCCAAATTGGACAAGAATAAGCCTAGTGAGGAAGAAAATCACCTTAATGTTAATCCAATGACACAAATATAACAATTGCATGGACAAGATTAGTTAAAAACCCTAATTGGATAATAAAAAGCCTATAGAGGACAAAAATGACTTAAATTTTAATCCAATGACATAAATTAACTTATTGGCTTCAAAAGATTGCTTAAAAACCCTAATTCGACTAGCATAAGCCTAAGGAGGATGAAAATGACCTAAATGTTAATCTAATGACACAAACGAACCTATTTGAGGCACAACATTGGTTAAAAACCCTAATTGGACCATAATAAGTCTAGCGAGAACGAAAATGACCCAAGTGTCAATCCAATGACACAAAAGAACTTGTTGGATTCACAAGATTGTTTAAAAACACTTACTCGTCTAGAACAAGCCGAAGAAGGATGAAAGTTACCTAAATGTTAATTTGATGACACAAACACACCTATTGGATGCACGAGATTGGTTAAAAAACCCTAATTGAACAAGCAAAAGGTTAGGGAGGACGAAAACGACCTAAACGGTACTCCAATGACACAAATGACATAAACACACCAATTGGATGCACTAGATTGGTTAAAAACCCTAATTGGACAGGAATAAGCCTCGAGAAGATGAAAATGACCTAAATGTTAGCCCAATTACACGAAAGAACGTATATTACAACCAAGATTGCTTAAAAACCCTAATTCGACTTGTATGAGCCTAAGGAGGACGAAAGTGACCTAAATGTTAATCCAATGCCCAATCACATCCTAATTGGAGAAGAATAAGCGTAGGAAGGACGAAAATGACCTAAATGTTAATCCAATGACACGGAAAACTTATTCGACGCACAAGGTTGATTAAAAACCCTAATTGGTCTAATATAAGCCTAAGGAGTATGAAAACGACCTAAATTTTAATCCAATAGCACAAACACACCTATTAATTGCACAAGATTGGTTAAAAACCGAAGTTCCACGAGAATAAGCCTAGGGAGGATGAAAAGACTTAAATTTTAATACAATGACACAAACACATCTATTGGATGCACGTGATTGGTTAAGAACCCTTATTGGACAAGAATAAGCTTAAGGAGGATGAAAATGACCTAAATGTTAATCCAATGGCACAAATGAACTTATTGGATGGATAAGATTGCTTAAAAACCCTCATTCGACTAGAATAAGCCTAAGGTGGATATAAATGACCTAAATGTTAATTCAATGACACAAACAAACCTAAATGTTATTCCAATGACACAAACACACCTATTGGATGGACAAGATTGGTTAAAAATCTTAATTTGACAAGAGTAAGCATAGGCATGACGAAAATGATGTAAATGTTAATCCAATGACGCAAACACACCTATTGGATGTACATGATTGGTTAAAACCCCTAATTGGACTAGAATAATGATGACTCTTCATCATATGCATAATTTCTATTGATTTTAGTCTTATTTATCTTTAATCATTAGTTAATTTAATGAGTTTTTTGATATATTTTGTTGATTTTAGTTATTTGATTTAATGAAATATTTTTGTTATTATTTGCTTAATTAAGTGGAGATTTTTCGTAGTTTTGCGTTGTTACTTTGTTTTAGTGCAGTGCTGAATTTTGGTGAGAAATCAACATGACCTATATGGAGTATTTCAGCCATATATGGAGTTCTAGATGTCCAATTGGAGTAAATCCAAGTACTAATGAAAGCTAAGATCCATATCTACAACTTTCATGAAGACACCGGGACCAAATGCAGACCCGAAAGATGCGAAAAATGCAAATTACGTCAGACAACAGATGTTTTGCGCCTGGAGCGCGTAACGCGCATCAGCAATCATAAAAACCCAATTTTTTACTGTTTAGGGATCTTTTTGAGTCTTGGGAAGTTGGGAGACTTGTGCCCTAGCATAGAAACTCAAAGACGGCCGTTTCTAACGCCATTGAAGCAGTTTTATCAAGAATCATTCTTGTAATTCTTCTTTAATCTTTATCTTTTTTCTCTCTGTCATGAGTAACTAAACCCTATTTGTTAGGGATGAGTGTAACCAGATGAAACCCTTAATTTTCTGATTTGATTTCTAGTTATATGAATGAGTTTATTGAATTGTTTTTCACATCTCTGTGCTTAATGCTTTTTATTGCTTGATCAACATTAAAATGTTCTATGATTTGTATTTTGAAACGGAAGTGGACTTTACGAATGCTTGAGATGAGAAATTCATGAATTTGTAGTCTAGGAATAGATGCAGGTCATGAAACCAATTAAATTAGTTGCTAAGCAATAATTTACAAGAGAATTTCTATACAGTAATGCTTAATTCTAATCTTAAATCCACTAAGGAATTAGGGGTTACTTTGGAATTAAAGGTTCTGTCACTAAGACATTAGGGCAAGAATAATAAAGAGAATTCGGTAATAATTCAATAAAGGAATTCAGTAACTAGGATCAAATTAGACACCAAGGTTGGATTCGAAGTGAAACTCATCCTTGACATTTTTCTCATTATAAAAGATCAATTTTATTAATCTTGTTAATTTCAAACATTATTTCAATCAACTTGGGAACCTTTTTGTTTAATTTTAGTAATCAAATATAATTCAATAGTAAAACGCAATCCTTGAGTTCGACACTCGGTACTACCGTTTTATTATTACTTGCAACGATTCAGTACACTTGCTGAAACGCTATCAAGTTTTTGGCGCCGTTGCCGGGGATTGCCATATCACTATTGAGTTTAATTTATTTACTTAATTGAAATTTTTTGCTCTGCAATAAAATTTTTGTTATTTTTTTGTTATTTTAAATCTCTCCTGTACTCACATTTTGTCTAACCTTGTATGCGAGGCCAGTCCTCAGCTGAACTTATCTTTGATCCAGAAATTGAAAAAACAGCGAAAGTACATAGAAAAGCAGCTCGAGAAAGGAGACAAAGGGAAAGACACTTAGTAGTGGACGAAGAGGTTTTAGGTGATTCTGTCACATTAACTGAAATGGCCGAACCACCACCACCAGAACATACTCTCAGAGAGTATGGGAATCGCAACAGAAATCGTGCTCGATTACCCTTTCGTCACCAACCGGTTACAGTCAATAAGTTTGAAATAAGTCCTACCGAGAGTTGAGGGAAATCCATTTTGCCGGTAGACATAACGAAGACGCCAACAGACACCTCACAAATTTCTTTGAATTATGTGAAACAGTGAAGGTGGATGGGGTGTCTGAAGAATGCATGAAATTGAAGCTATTTCCATTCTCTTTGATAGATGATGCTAAAGAGTTGTTTCTTTCATTCCCCGCCGACAACATCACCACATGGGATGATCTTGAGGATAAGTTCTTGGAACAATATTTCCCCCCAGCCATGTTCATTAGAAAGAGGCAAGAAATCACCGGTTACAAACAGAAAGAGGGGGAATCTCTTCATGACACCTACAGGAGATTCAGAAACTTACTAGCCGGATGTCCTAATCATTCTTATGACGCCACTGCCCAAATGAAAATATTCTGTAATGGCTTGAGGCCGAGCACTAGAATTATGTTAGATGCCACAGCCGGTGGTTCTTTGAATTACAAAACTGCAACAGAAGCACGAAAAATTATTGAGATCAGGGCATCAAGTGAACAGATGATGTTGTATGACAGAAGTGGTGGGTCGACAAGTGGTGTAATGGAGTTGAATGTTATGGATGGGTTAGCTCCAGGCAGGTTTATATCGAAGATGGAAGAGGTTATCGCCACTGAGATCAAGAAGGGAATGGCAGCTCTAAATATACAACCCCAAGTGGCCCCTGTTAAATTACTAAAGCAGACTAGTTGTAACCTTTGTGGAGGAGCACATAATACTGGAGTTTGTGAAGCACTGGATGACAATGAGGTAGAAGAACTAGAACAGGTGAATTTTGTGAGTAACAACAACAACAGGCAAAATAACCCCTACTCTAGTACGTACAATCCTGGTTGGAGAAATCATCCAAATTTTTCTTGGAGAGATCAACAAGGTGGATCTCAGGGTCAACAAGGAGCTCAAACAAACCAAGTCCCACCGAGAAAGGCTGCTTGGGAGAGCGCTATAGAGAAACTAGTTACAAGCACCAGTTCTTTCATTGAAGAGTCAAGAGCCGTTCAGAAAAATCACTCTGCATCAATAAAGAATCTTGAGACTCAAGTGGGTCAACTTGCTCAACAAATGGCACAAAGAACGTCTGGAAATTTGCCTAGTGACACAGTTCCGAATCCTAGAAACAATGTCAATGCAGTGACTACGAGGAGTGGCAAGGTGAGGGAACAAGTACCACTTGAAGCCACACAGAGTAGAAGTACCTTGACTCCAACCCACCTGGAGGAAATGGCCACACCAATACCGGGTGAAGAGCACATCGCTATTGAAAAGGAGGAAGAACCTATGTTACAAAAAAGGGAACCACTGCCAAAACCAAAAATTAGACTCCCATTCCCTCAAAGATTAAGGAGGGGAGAAACTGAAAAACAATTTGGGAAGTTTCTTGATGTTTTTAAAAAAATTACAGATTAACATCCCCTTTGCAGAAGCACTAGAGCAGATGCCGACATATGCTAAGTTCATGAAAGAGATTTTGTCGAAAAAAAGAAAAATCGGGGGAGAAACAGTTATGCTTACGGAAGAGTGTAGTGCTATACTACAAAGGAAGTTGCCACCGAAGCTCAAGGACCCTGGAAGCTTCTCAATCCCGTGCGCTATTGGTAATAGAACTTTTGGGAAAGCTTTATGTGATCTTGGAGCTAGTGTAAGTCTTATGCCCCTTTCAATATACAAAAAGCTAGGCATCGGAAAAGTCAAGGACACACAACTGATGTTACAGTTTGCGGATCGCTCAATGAAACATCCCTATGGAGTAGTGGAAGATGTGTTGGTTAAAGTGGATAAGTTCATTTTTCCAGTGGATTTCGTGGTACTAGACATGGATGAGGACTATGACATTCCTTTGATTTTGGGGAGACCATTCTTAGCAACAGGGCGAGCTATGATTGATGTGGCAGATGGCACCTTAACCTTAAAAGTAAATGAATAAACTGTCACTTTTAACATTTTAAAAGCCATGGAATATTCAAAAGAAAGAGAAGAGTGCAATCGAATTGAGATCTTAGATGCGATAGTCAACGAAGAAATGAAGCATCAAGCATCCAATTTTCCATTAGAAAGAGTGTTATGCCTACCCCAAGACATTGTTAAAGAAAGTGAATATCAAAAGGTGGAAGAGGTCTTGGCCATGTTAGAAGCAGCACCATCCTACTCCCCCCATTTTCCTGCTAGATGGGAGGAGTTGAAAGGGAATGAAGACAAGCCCTCAGAGAAAAAGACACCACTAATTGAACTCAAGAAATTTCCTCTTCACTTGAAATATGTATCTCTTGGTGACAAGGATGATGTGTTCTTCCTATCATACATGCCACCTTGACAATAGTTGAGACGTCAAGCTAATGACTTTAAAGAAGCGCTTTGTGGGAGACAAACCACAGGTAGAGGTAACTTTTAATTTTTGCAATCTTATTTTTGTTATTTGAATTTGTTTCTTTCTAATTGTGTGTAAATGTGCACTATGATGAAGAATTATTAACAACTGGCATTTGGTCTTAAGTTTTATGTTTGACATTTTGAAATTTAAACTATATTTCTTTGCTCATATCATTGCTCAATTCAATAAGTTTCACTAATTCATGCATTGTTAATTACTGCTTGGTTGTTGAAGTCTAACTCGTATTTAAAAAAAAATACACTAAATAAATTTTGTAGTGGCATGTTTGGCATCATTTAGATAATTCATACTCTTTCTTATTATCCTAGCTGTGAGCTTTTGAGCCTAAACACTTAAATTCTTTGTTGTGTGATTATCCAGACGTGTATTATCCCTTCAGAACTTGCACTAATCTTGACTTGCATCACTTGTAATTTATGCATACATTGAGGCAATTTTATTTGGTCGTTTGAGCCTTTCTAACTACCCTATGAAAATGTTATCCTTTGCTAGCCCCTTTGAGCCTTGCCCCTTTATTTCGGTTACTAGCCATATTACAAAACAAAAACCCTACTTCAGTTACATCACCTTACTTGGAGTTAGGTAGAAAAGTTGTGCTATGTATCGATCAAATTCTAAGTTTGGGGTTGCTCATAGGATAGCAACCTTTTAAGTTTGTGGTGGTGATTCTCACAAAAAGAAGAAAAAGAAAAAAATAAAATAAAATAAAATAAAATGATAAATAATATCTTCTTGGTTCTTTGGTCAATGTTTGAGAATCTCCATAATGAAAAGAATAAAAATATGGTAGAATGATTTCGAAATATATGCCTAACTCCAAGTAGTAAAGCCCACTATTCCAAAATGTCCTACCCTTACCTAAGCCCCATTACAACCCGAAAGTCCTCCAAAAATGTATGTGTTTGCTGCATTGTGATTGCTAACTAGAATTTTTTCAAGCCTATGGTAGCGTGATGCATGCTCTAAGATTTGAGTGATAAATTCATAACCCTTCTAAACACTTGAGAGAAATTTTGGTGAGATTGTGTGAAGAGAGAGTTGAATTTGATAAATGAATGCCAAGGTGTACAAACCTCGTTATTTTTGTAAGCAACCATAAAGTATGAGGGATGTTTTGTTGTAGCTGAAACTTTGAGAATTGAGTTTGATTTGAATTGATAAATTGAGTTTAAGTTTGCTTTTAACTGCACCAAATTTGAAATTAATTGTTGCTTGGGGACAAGCAATAGATTAAGTTTGGGGTTGTGATGACTCTTCATCATATGCATAATTTCTATTGATTTTAGTCTTATTTATCTTTAATCATTAGTTAATTTAATGAGTTATTTGATATATTTTGTTGATTTTAGTTATTTGATTTAGTGAAATGTTTTTGTTATTATTAGCTTAATTAAGTGGAGATTTTTCGTAGTTTTGCGTTGTTACTTTGTTTTAGTGCAGTGCTAAATTTTGGTGAGAAATCAACATGACCTATATGGCGTATTTCAGCCATATCTGGAGTTCTAGATGCCCAATTGGAGTCAAACCAAGTACTAATGAAAGCTAAGATCCATATCTACAACTTTCATGAAGACACCGGGACCAAATGCCGACCCGAAAGATGCGAAAAATGCAAATTACGTCAGACAGCAGATGCTGTGCGCCTGGAGCGCGCCCTGCGCGCCTGGAGCGCATTTCCCGCTGTTTAGTACTGCCAACGCGCGCCTGGAGCGCGTAACGCGCATCAGCAATCATAAAAACCCAATTTTTTACTGTTTAGGGATCTTTTTGACTCTTGGGAAGTTGGGAGACTTGTGCCCTAGCATAGAAACTCAAAGACGGCCGTTTCTAACGCCATTGAAGCAGTTTTATCAAGAATCATCCATGAATCATTCTTGTAATTCTTCTTTAATCTTTATCTTTTTTCTCTCTGTCATGAGTAACTAAACCCTATTTGTTAGGGATGAGTGTAACCAGATGAAACCCTTAATTTTCTGATTTGATTTCTAGTTATATGAATGAGTTTATTGAATTGTTTTTCACATCTTTGTGCTTAATGCTTTTTATTGCTTGATCAACATTAAAATGTTCTATGATTTGTATTTTGAAACGGAAGTGGACTTTAGGAATGCTTGAGATGAGAAATTCATGAATTTGTAGTCTAGGAATAGATGCAGGTCATGAAACCAATTAAATTAGTTGCTAAGCAATAATTTACAAGAGAATTTCTATACGGCAATGCTTAATTCTAATATTAAATCCACTAAGGAATTAGGGGTTACTTTGGAATTAAAGGTTCTATCACTAAGACATTAGGGCAAGAATAATAAAGAGAATTCGGTAATAATTCAATAACTAGGATCAAATTAGACACCAAGGTTGGATTCGAAGTGAAACTCATCCCTGACATTTCTCATTATAGAAGATCAATTTTATTATTGTTGTTAATTTCAAACATTATTTCAATCAACTTGGGAACCTTTTTGTTTAATTTTAGTAATCAAATATAATTCAATAGTAAAACGCAATCCTTGAGTTCGACACTCGGTACTACCGTTTTATTATTACTTGCAACGATTCAGTACACTTGCTGAAACGCTATCAAATAAGCCGAGGGAGGATGAAAATGACCTAAATGTTATTCCAAAGACAAAAAGACACTTATGGGATGCACAACATTGGTTAAAAAACCTAATTAGACAAGAAAAAGCTTAGGGAGGACGAAAATGACCTAAATGTTTATCCAATGACACTAATGAACTTATTGGAAGCAAAAAATTGCTTAAAAACCGTAATAGGACTAGAATAAGCCTAAGGAGGATAAAAATGACATAAATGGTATTCCAAATGACACAAACACACATATTGGATGCACAAGATTGGTTAAAAACCCTAGTTGAACTAGAATGACCCTAGGGAGGACCAAAATGACATAAATGTTAATCCAATGACACAAATGAACTTATTTGACTAAATAGATTTCTTAAAAACCCTTAAAAACCCGAATTGGACAAGAATTAGCCTAGGGAGGGCAAAAATGACATAAATGTTAATCCAATGACACCAACACACGTATTGGATTCACAAGATTGGTTACAAACCCTAATTGGACAAGAATTAGCCTAGGGAGGAAGAAAATGTCCTAAATATTAATCCAATGACTAGAATGACTTTATCGGAAGCAAAAGAATACATTAAAACCCTAATTTAACTAGAATAAGCCTAAGGTGGATAAAAATGACCTAAATGTTAATTCAATGACACAAACAAACCAATTGGATACACAAGATTTGTTAAAAACCCTAATTGGACTAGAATAAGCGGAAGCTGGATGAAAATGACCTAAACGTTATTCCAATGACACAAACACACCTATTGGATGTACAAGAATGGTTAAAATCCCAAATTGGACAAGAATAAGCCTAGTGTGGAAGAAAATGACCTTAATGTTAATCCAATGACACAAATATAACAATTGCATGGACAAGATTAGTTAAAAACCCTAAATCGATAATAAAAAACCTATAGAGTACGAAAATGACTTAAATTTTAATCCAATGACATAAATTAACTTATTGGCTTCAAAAGAATGCTTAAAAACCCTACTTCGACTAGCATAAGCCTAAGGAGGATGAAAATGACCTAAATGTTATTCCAATGACACAAACGAACCTATTTGAGGCACAACATTGGTTAAAAACCCTAATTGGACCACAATAAATCTTGGGAGAACGAAAATGACCTAAGTGTCAATCGAATGACACAAAAGAACTTGTTGGATGCACAAGATTGTTTAAAAACACTTACTCGTCTAGAACAAGCCGAAGAAGGATGAAAGTTACCTAAATGTTAATTTGATGACACAAACACACCTATTGGATGCACGAGATTGGTTAAAAAACCCTAATTGAACAAGCAAAAGGTTAGGGAGGACGAAAACATTCTAAACGGTACTCCAATGACACAAATGACATAAACACACCAATTGGATGCACTAGATTGGTTAAAAACCCTAATTGGACAGGAATAAGTCTCAAGAAGATGAAAATGACCTAAATGTTAGCCCAATGACACGAAAGAACATATATTACAACCAAGATTGCTTAAAAACCATAATTCGACTTGTATGAGCCTAAGGAGGACGAAAGTGACCTAAATGTTAATCCAATGGCCCAATCACATCCTAATTGGACAAGAATAAGCGTAGGGAGGACGAAAATGACCTAAATGTTAATCCAATGACACGGAAAACTTATTGGACGCACAAGGTTGATTAAAAACTCTAATTGGTCTAATATAAGCCTAAGGAGTATGAAAATGACCTAAATTTTAATCCAATAGCACAAACACACCTATTAATTGCACAAGATTGGTTAAAAACCGAAGTTCCACGAGAATAAGCCTAGGGAGGATGAAAAGACCTAAATTTTAATACAATGACACAAACACATCTATTGGATGCACGTGATTGGTTAAGAACCCTTATTGGACAAGAATAAGCTTAGGGAGGACGAAAATGACCTAAATGTTAATCCAATGGCACAAATGAACTTTTTGGATGGATAAGATTGCTTAAAAACCCTCATTCGAATAGAATAAGCCTAAGGAGGATGAAAATGGCCTAAATGTTATTCCACTGTCACAAACACACCTGTTGGATGCACAAGATTGGTTAAAAATCTTAATTAAACAAGAGTAAGCATAGGCATGACGAAAATGATGTAAATGTTAATCCAATGACACAAATGAAACTATTGGATGTACATGCATGGTTAAAACCCCTAATTGGACTAGAATAAGCCGAGGGAGGATGAAAATGACCGAAATGTTATTCCAAAGACAGAAAGACACTTATGGGATGCACAACATTGGTTAAAAATCCTAATTAGACAAGAAAAAGCTTAGGGAGGACGAAAATGACCTAAATGTTTATCCAATGACACTAATGAACTTATTGGAAGAAAAAAATTCCTTAAAAATCGTAATAGGACTAGAATAAGCCTAAGGAGGATAAAAATGACATAAATGGTATTCCAAATGACACAAACACACATATTGGATGCACAAGATTGGTTAAAAACCCTAGTTGAACAAGAATGACCCTAGGGAGGACCAAAATGACATAAATGTTAATCCAATAACACAAATGAACTTATTTGATTAAATAGATTTCTTTAAAACCCTTAAAAACCCGAATTGGACAAGAATTAGCCTAGGGATGGCAAAAATGACGTAAATGTTAATCCAATGACACCAACACACGTATTGGATTCACAAGATTGGTTACAAACCCTAATTGGACAAGAATTAGCCTAGGGAGGAAGAAAATGTCCTAAATATTAATCCAATGACTTGAATGACTTTATCGGAAGCAAAAGAATACATTAAAACCCTAATTCAACTAGAATAAGCCTAAGGTGGATAAAAATGACCTAAATGTTAATTCAATGACTCAAACAAACCAATTGGATACACAAGATTCGTTAAAAACCCTAATTGGACTAGAAAAGCCTAAGGAGAACGAAAATGACCTAAAGTCTGATCCAATGACACAAATGAACTTCTTTTATACAAAAGATTGGTTAAAAACCCTAATTGGATTAGGATAAGCGTAGGGAGGACGAAAATAACTTAAATGTTAACTCAATGACACAAATGAATTTATTGGAAACCCAAGATAACGTAATAACCCTAAGTTGACTAGAATAAGCCTAAGGAGGATGAAAATGACCTAAATGTTAATCTAATGACACAAACACACGTAATAGATGCAGAAGATTGATTAAAAACCATAATTGGACAACAATAACCCTAGAGAGACGACAATGACCTAAATGGTAATCCAATGACAGGGAAGCACTTATTTGACGACCAATTTTGCTTAAAAACCCTAATTAGTCTAGAATAAGCGGAAGCTGGATGAAAATGACCTAAACGTTATTCCAATGACACAAACACACCTATTGGATGTACAAGAATGGTTAAAAGCCCAAATTGGACAAGAATAAGCCTAGTGAGGAAGAAAATGACCTTAATGTTAATCCAATGACACAAATATAACAATTGCATGGACAAGATTAGTTAAAAACCCTAAATCGATAATAAAAAACCTATAGAGTACGAAAATGACTTAAATTTTAATCCAATGACATAAATTAACTTATTGGCTTCAAAAGATTGCTTAAAAACCCTACTTCGACTAGCATAAGCCTAAGGAGGATGAAAATGACCTAAATGTTAATCCAATGACACAAACGAACCTATTTGAGGCACAACATTGGTTAAAAACCCTAATTGGACCATAATAAATCTTGGGAGAACGAAAATGACCAAAGTGTCAATCCAATGACACAAAAGAACTTGTTGGATGCACACATTGTTTAAAAACACTTACTCGTCTAGAACAAGCCGAAGAAGGATGAAAGTTACCTAAATGTTAATTTGATGACACAAACACACCTATTGGATGCACGAGATTGGTTAAAAAACCCTAATTGAACAAGCAAAATGTTAGGGAGGACGAAAACGACCTAAACGGTACTCCAATGACACAAATTACATAAACACACCAATTTGTTGCACTAGATTGGTTAAAAACCCTAATTGGACAGGAATAAGCCTCGGGAAGATGAAAATGACCTAAATGTTAGCCCAATGACACGAAAGAACATATATTACAACCAAGATTGCTTAAAAACCCTAATTCGACTTGTATGAGCCTAAGGAGGACGAAAGTGACCTAAATGTTAATCCAATGGCCCAATCACATCCTAATTGGACAAGAATAAGCGTAGGGAGGACGAAAATGACCTAAATGTTAATCCAATGACACGAAAAACTTATTCGACGCACAAGGTTGATTAAAAACTCTAATTGGTCTAATATAAGCCTAAGGAGTATGAAAATGACCTAAATTTTAATCCAATAGCACAAACACACCTATTAATTGCACAAGATTGGTTAAAAACCGAAGTTCCACGAGAATAAGCCTAGGGAGGATGAAAAGACCTAAATTTTAATACAATGACACAAACACGTCTATTGGATGCACGTGATTGGTTAAGAACCCTTATTGGACAAGAATAAGCTTAGGGAGGACGAAAATGACCTAAATGTTAATCCAATGGCACAAATGAACTTTTTGGATGCATAAGATTGCTTAAAAACCCTCATTCGAATAGAATAAGCCTAAGGAGGATGAAAATGGCCTAAATGTTATTCCACTGTCACAAACACATCTGTTGGATGCACAAGATTGGTTAAAAATCTTAATTAAACAAGAGTAAGCATAGGCATGACGAAAATGATGTAAATGTTAATCTAATGACACAAATGAAACTATTGGATGTACATGCATGGTTAAAACCCCTAATTGGACTAGAATAAGCCGAGGGAGGATGAAAATGACCTAAATGTTATTCCAAAGACAGAAAGACACTTATGGGATGCACAACATTGGTTAAAAATCCTAATTAGACAAGAAAAAGCTTAGGGAGGACGAAAATGACCTAAATGTTTATCCAATGACACTAATGAACTTATTGGAAGCAAAAAATT
>JBBPBT010000720.1:13290027-13303125 GCA_037974875.1 Cicer bijugum | reverse complement strand
AAGCTGGATGAAAATGACCTAAACGTTATTCCAATGACACAAACACACCTATTGGATGTACAAGAATGGTTAAAAGCCCAAATTGGACAAGAATAAGCCTAGTGAGGAAGAAAATCACCTTAATGTTAATCCAATGACACAAATATAACAATTGCATGGACAAGATTAGTTAAAAACTCTAATTGGATAATAAAAAGCCTATAGAGGATGAAAATGACTTAAATTTTAATCCAATGACATAATTGGCTTCAAAAGATTGCTTAAAAACCCTAATTCGACTAGCATAAGCCTAAGGAGGATGAAAATGACCTAAATGTTAATCCAATGACACAAACGAACCTATTTGAGGCACAACATTGGTTAAAAACTCTAATTGGACCATAATAAGTCTAGGGAGAACGAAAATGACCTAAGTGTCAATCCAATGACACAAAAGAACTTGTTGGATGCACAAGATTGTTTAAAAACACTTACTCGTCTAGAAAAAGCCGAAGAAGGATGAAAGTTACCTAAATGTTAATTCGATGACACAAACACACCTATTGGATGCACGAGATTGGTTAAAAAACCCTAATTGAACAAGCAAAAGGTTAGGGAGGACGAAAACGACCTAAACGGTACTCCAATGACACAAATGACATAAACACACCAATTGGTAGCACTAGATTGGTTAAAAACCCTAAATGATAGCCCAATTACACGAAAGAACATATATTACAACCAATATTGCTTAAAAACTCTAATTCGACTTGTATGAGCCTAAGGAGGACGAAAGTGACCTAAATGTTAATCCAATGGCCCAATCACATCCTAATTGGACAAGAATAAGCGTAGGGAGGACGAAAATGACCTAAATATTAATCCAATGACACGGAAAACTTATTCGACGCACAAGGTTGATTAAAAACCCTAATTGGTCTAATATAAGCCTAAAGAGTATGAAAATGACCTAAATTTTAATCCAATAGCACAAACACACCTATTAATTGCACAAGATTTGTTAAAAACCGAAGCTACACGAGAATAAGCCTAGGGAGGATGAAAAGACCTAAATTTTAATACAATGACTCAAACACATCTATTGGATGCACGTGATTGGTTAAGAACCCTTATTGGACAAGAATAAGCTTAGGGAGGACGGAAATGACCTAAATGTTAATCCAATAACACAAATGAACTTATTGGATGGATAAGATTGCTTAAAAACCCTCATTCGACTAGAATAAGCCTAAGGAGGATGAAAATGGCCTAAATGTTATTCCAATGACACAAACACACCTATTGGATGCACAAGATTGGTTAAAAATCTTAATTAGACAAGAGTAAGCATAGGCATGACGAAAATGATGTAAATGTTAATCCAATGACACAAACACACCTATTGGATGTACATGATTGGTTAAAACCCCTAATTTGACTAGAATAAGCCGAGGGAGGAAGAAAATGACCTAAATGTTATTCCAAAGACAGAAAGACACTTATGGGATGCACAACATTGGTTAAAAATCTTAATTAGACAAGAAAAAGCTTAGGGAGGACGAAAATGACCTAAATGTTTATCCAATGACACTAATGAACTTATTGGAAGCAAAAAATTGCTTAAAAACCGTAATAGGAATAGAATAAGCCTAAGGAGGATAAAAAGGACATAAATGGTAATCCAAATGACACAAACACACATATTGGATGCACAAGATTGGTTAAAAACCCTAGTTGAACAAGAATGACCCTAGGGAGGACCAAAATGACATAAATGTTATTCCAATGACACAAATGAACTTATTTGATTAAATAGATTTCTTAAAACCCTTAAAAACCCAAATTGGACAAGAATTAGCCTTGGGAGGGCAAAAATGACGTAAATGTTAATCCAATGACACCAACACACGTATTGGATTCACAAAATTGGTTACAAACCCTAATTGGACAAGAATTAGCCTAGGGAGGAAGAAAATGTCCTAAATATTAATCCAATGACTAGAATGACTTTATTGGAAGCAAAAGAATACATAAAAACCCTAATTCAACTAGAATAAGCCTAAGGTGGATAAAAATGACCTGAATGTTAATTCAATGACACAAACAAACCAATTGGATACACAAGATTCGTTAAAAACCCTAATTGGACTAGAAAAGCCTAAGGAGAACGAAAATGACCAAAAGTCTGATCCAATGACACAAATGAACTTCTTTTATACAAAAGATTGGTTAAAAACCCTAATTGGATTAGGATAAGCGTAGGGAGGACGAAAATAACTTAAATGTTAACTCAATGAAACAAATGAATTTATTGGAAACCCAAGATAACGTAATAACCCGAAGTTGAATAGAATAAGCCTAAGGAGGATGAAAATGACCTAAATGTTAATCTAATGACACAAACACACCTAATAGATGCTGAAGATTGATTAAAAACCCTAATTGGACAACAATAACTCTAGAGAGACGACAATGACCTAAATGGTAATCCAATGACAGGGAAGCACTTATTTGACGACCAATTTTGCTTAAAAACCCTAATTAGTCTAGAATAAGCGGAAGCTGGATGAAAATGACCTAAACGTTATTCCAATGACACAAACACACCTATTGGATGTACAAGAATGGTTAAAAGCCCAAATTGGACAAGAATAAGCCTAGTGAGGAAGAAAATGACCTTAATGTTAATCCAATGACACAAATATAACAATTGCATGGACAAGATTAGTTAAAAACCCTAAATCGATAATAAAAAACCTATAGAGTACGAAAATGACTTAAATTTTAATCCAATGACATAAATTAACTTATTGGCTTCAAAAGAATGCTTAAAAACCCTACTTCGACTAGCATAAGCCTAAGGAGGATGAAAATGACCTAAATGTTATTCCAATGACACAAACGAACCTATTTGAGGCACAACATTGGTTAAAAACCCTAATTGGACCACAATAAATCTTGGGAGAACGAAAATGACCTAAGTGTCAATCGAATGACACAAAAGAACTTGTTGGATGCACAAGATTGTTTAAAAACACTTACTCGTCTAGAACAAGCCGAAGAAGGATGAAAGTTACCTAAATGTTAATTTGATGACACAAACACACCTATTGGATGCACGAGATTGGTTAAAAAACCCTAATTGAACAAGCAAAAGGTTAGGGAGGACGAAAACATTCTAAACGGTACTCCAATGACACAAATGACATAAACACACCAATTGGATGCACTAGATTGGTTAAAAACCCTAATTGGACAGGAATAAGTCTCAAGAAGATGAAAATGACCTAAATGTTAGCCCAATGACACGAAAGAACATATATTACAACCAAGATTGCTTAAAAACCATAATTCGACTTGTATGAGCCTAAGGAGGACGAAAGTGACCTAAATGTTAATCCAATGGCCCAATCACATCCTAATTGGACAAGAATAAGCGTAGGGAGGACGAAAATGACCTAAATGTTAATCCAATGACACGGAAAACTTATTGGACGCACAAGGTTGATTAAAAACTCTAATTGGTCTAATATAAGCCTAAGGAGTATGAAAATGACCTAAATTTTAATCCAATAGCACAAACACACCTATTAATTGCACAAGATTGGTTAAAAACCGAAGTTCCACGAGAATAAGCCTAGGGAGGATGAAAAGACCTAAATTTTAATACAATGACACAAACACATCTATTGGATGCACGTGATTGGTTAAGAACCCTTATTGGACAAGAATAAGCTTAGGGAGGACGAAAATGACCTAAATGTTAATCCAATGGCACAAATGAACTTATTGGATGGATAAGATTGCTTAAAAACCCTCATTCGACTAGAATAAGCCTAAGGAGGATGAAAATGGCCTAAATGTTATTCCAATGACACAAACACACCTATTGGATGCACAAGATTGGTTAAAAATCTTAATTAGACAAGAGTAAGCATAGGCATGACGAAAATGATGTAAATGTTAATCCAATGACACAAACACACCTATTGGATGTACATGATTGGTTAAAACCCCTAATTTGACTAGAATAAGCCGAGGGAGGAAGAAAATGACCTAAATGTTATTCCAAAGACAGAAAGACACTTATGGGATGCACAACATTGGTTAAAAATCTTAATTAGACAAGAAAAAGCTTAGGGAGGACGAAAATGACCTAAATGTTTATCCAATGACACTAATGAACTTATTGGAAGCAAAAAATTGCTTAAAAACCGTAATAGGAATAGAATAAGCCTAAGGAGGATAAAAAGGACATAAATGGTAATCCAAATGACACAAACACACATATTGGATGCACAAGATTGGTTAAAAACCCTAGTTGAACAAGAATGACCCTAGGGAGGACCAAAATGACATAAATGTTATTCCAATGACACAAATGAACTTATTTGATTAAATAGATTTCTTAAAACCCTTAAAAACCCAAATTGGACAAGAATTAGCCTTGGGAGGGCAAAAATGACGTAAATGTTAATCCAATGACACCAACACACGTATTGGATTCACAAAATTGGTTACAAACCCTAATTGGACAAGAATTAGCCTAGGGAGGAAGAAAATGTCCTAAATATTAATCCAATGACTAGAATGACTTTATTGGAAGCAAAAGAATACATAAAAACCCTAATTCAACTAGAATAAGCCTAAGGTGGATAAAAATGACCTGAATGTTAATTCAATGACACAAACAAACCAATTGGATACACAAGATTCGTTAAAAACCCTAATTGGACTAGAAAAGCCTAAGGAGAACGAAAATGACCTAAAGTCTGATCCAATGACACAAATGAACTTCTTTTATACAAAAGATTGGTTAAAAACCCTAATTGGATTAGGATAAGCGTAGGGAGGACGAAAATAACTTAAATGTTAACTCAATGAAACAAATGAATTTATTGGAAACCCAAGATAACGTAATAACCCGAAGTTGAATAGAATAAGCCTAAGGAGGATGAAAATGACCTAAATGTTAATCTAATGACACAAACACACCTAATAGATGCTGAAGATTGATTAAAAACCCTAATTGGACAACAATAACTCTAGAGAGACGACAATGACCTAAATGGTAATCCAATGACAGGGAAGCACTTATTTGACGACCAATTTTGCTTAAAAACCCTAATTAGTCTAGAATAAGCGGAAGCTGGATGAAAATGACCTAAACGTTATTCCAATGACACAAACACACCTATTGGATGTACAAGAATGGTTAAAAGCCCAAATTAGACAAGAATAAGCCTAGTGAGGAAGAAAATTACCTTAATGTTAATCCAATGACACAAATATAACAATTGCATGGACAAGATTAGTTAAAAACTCTAATTGGATAATAAAAAGCCTATAGAGGTTGAAAATGACTTAAATTTTAATCCAATGACATAATTGGCTTCAAAAGATTGCTTAAAAACCCTAATTCGACTAGCATAAGCCTAAGGAGGATGAAAATGACCTAAATGTTAATCCAATGACACAAACGAACCTATTTGAGGCACAACATTGGTTAAAAACTCTAATTGGACCATAATAAGTCTAGGGAGAACGAAAATGACCTAAGTGTCAATCCAATGACACAAAAGAACTTGTTGGATGCACAAGATTGTTTAAAAACACTTACTCGTCTAGAAAAAGCCGAAGAAGGATGAAAGTTACCTAAATGTTAATTCGATGACACAAACACACCTATTGGATGCACGAGATTGGTTAAAAAACCCTAATTGAACAAGCAAAAGGTTAGGGAGGACGAAAACGACCTAAACGGTACTCCAATGACACAAATGACATAAACACACCAATTGGTAGCACTAGATTGGTTAAAAACCCTAAATGATAGCCCAATTACACGAAAGAACATATATTACAACCAATATTGCTTAAAAACTCTAATTCGACTTGTATGAGCCTAAGGAGGACGAAAGTGACCTAAATGTTAATCCAATGGCCCAATCACATCCTAATTGGACAAGAATAAGCGTAGGGAGGACGAAAATGACCTAAATATTAATCCAATGACAC
The DNA here is from genome assembly GCA_037974875.1 of Cicer bijugum. NCBI lineage: Eukaryota > Viridiplantae > Streptophyta > Magnoliopsida > Fabales > Fabaceae > Cicer > Cicer bijugum. Next base: position 13,297,128 of record JBBPBT010000720.1, on the reverse strand, counting down.
GGAAAACTTATTCGACGCACAAGGTTGATTAAAAACCCTAATTGGTCTAATATAAGCCTAAAGAGTATGAAAATGACCTAAATTTTAATCCAATAGCACAAACACACCTATTAATTGCACAAGATTTGTTAAAAACCGAAGCTACACGAGAATAAGCCTAGGGAGGATGAAAAGACCTAAATTTTAATACAATGACTCAAACACATCTATTGGATGCACGTGATTGGTTAAGAACCCTTATTGGACAAGAATAAGCTTAGGGAGGACGGAAATGACCTAAATGTTAATCCAATAACACAAATGAACTTATTGGATGGATAAGATTGCTTAAAAACCCTCATTCGACTAGAATAAGCCTAAGGAGGATGAAAATGGCCTAAATGTTATTCCAATGACACAAACACACCTATTGGATGCACAAGATTGGTTAAAAATCTTAATTAGACAAGAGTAAGCATAGGCATGACGAAAATGATGTAAATGTTAATCCAATGACACAAACACACCTATTGGATGTACATGATTGGTTAAAACCCCTAATTTGACTAGAATAAGCCGAGGGAGGAAGAAAATGACCTAAATGTTATTCCAAAGACAGAAAGACACTTATGGGATGCACAACATTGGTTAAAAATCTTAATTAGACAAGAAAAAGCTTAGGGAGGACGAAAATGACCTAAATGTTTATCCAATGACACTAATGAACTTATTGGAAGTAAAAAATTGCTTAAAAACCGTAATAGGACTAGAATAAGCCTAAGGAGGATAAAAATGACATAAATGGTATTCCAAATGACACAAACACACATATTGGATGCACGAGATTGTTTAAAAACCCTAATTGGACTAGAAAATCCTAAGGAGAACGAAAATGACCTAAAGTCTGATCCAATGACACAAATGAACTTCTTTTATACAAAAAGATTGGTTAAAAACCCTAATTGGATTAGGATAAGCGTAGGGAGGACGAAAATAACTTAAATGTTAACTCAATGACACAAATGTATTTATTGGAACCCCAAGATAACGTAATAACCCTAAGTTGACTAGAATAAGCCTAAGGAGGACGAAAATGACCTAAATGTTTATCCAATGACACTAATGAACTTATTGGAAGCAAAAAATTGCTTAAAAATCGTAATAGGACTAGAATAAGCCTAAGGAGGATAAAAATGACATAAATGGTATTCCAAATGACACAAACACACATATTGGATGCACAAGATTGGTTAAAAACCCTAGTTGAACAAGAATGACCCTAGGGAGGACGTAAATGACATAAATGTTAATCCAATGACACAAGTGAACATATTTGATTCAATAGATTTCTTAAAAACCCTTAAAAACCCGAATTGGACAAGAATTAGCCTAGGGAGGGCAAAAATGACGTAAATGTTAATCCAATGACACCAACACACGTATTGGATTCACAAGATTGGTTACAAACCCTAATTGGACATGAATTAGCCTAGGGAGGAAGAAAATGTCCTAAATATTAATCCAATGACTTTATTGGAAGCAAAAGAATACATAAAAACCCTAATTCAACTAGAATAAGCCTAAGGTGGATAAAAATGACCTAAATGTTAATTCAATGACACAAACAAACCAATTGGATACACAAGATTCGTTAAAAACCCTAATTGGACTAGAAAAGCCTAAGGAGAACGAAAATGACCTAAAGTCTGATCCAATGACACAAATGAACTTCTTTTATACAAAAAGATTGGTTAAAAACCCTAATTGGATTAGGATAAGCGTAGGGAGGACGAAAATAACTTAAATGTTAACTCAATGACACAAATGTATTTATTGGAAACCCAAGATAACTTAATAACCCTAAGTTGACTAGAATAAGCCTAAGGAGGACGAAAATGACCTAAATGTTTATCCAATGACACTAATGAACTTATTGGAAGCAAAAAATTGCTTAAAAATCGTAATAGGACTAGAATAAGCCTAAGGAGGATAAAAATGACATAAATGGTATTCCAAATGACACAAACACACATATTGGATGCACAAGATTGGTTAAAAACCCTAGTTGAACAAGAATGACCCTAGGGAGGACGTAAATGACATAAATGTTAATCCAATGACACAAGTGAACATATTTGATTCAATAGATTTCTTAAAAACCCTTAAAAACCCGAATTGGACAAGAATTAGCCTAGGGAGGGCAAAAATGACGTAAATGTTAATCCAATGACACCAACACACGTATTGGATTCACAAGATTGGTTACAAACCCTAATTGGACATGAATTAGCCTAGGGAGGAAGAAAATGTCCTAAATATTAATCCAATGACTTTATTGGAAGCAAAAGAATACATAAAAACCCTAATTCAACTAGAATAAGCCTAAGGTGGATAAAAATGACCTAAATGTTAATTCAATGACACAAACAAACCAATTGGATACACAAGATTCGTTAAAAACCCTAATTGGACTAGAAAAGCCTAAGGAGAACGAAAATGACCTAAAGTCTGATCCAATGACACAAATGAACTTCTTTTATACAAAAGATTGGTTAAAAACCCTAATTGGATTAGGATAAGCGTAGGGAGGACGAAAATAACTTAAATGTTAACTCAATGACACAAATGCATTTATTGGAAACCCAAGATAACGTAATAACCCTAAGTTGACTAGAATAAGCCTAAGGAGGATGAAAATGACCTAAATGTTAATCTAATGACACAAACACACCTAATAGATGCAGAAGATTGATTAAAAACCCTAATTGGACAACAATAACCCTAGAGAGACGACAATGACCTAAATGGTAATCCAATGACACGCAAGCACTTATTTGACGACCAATATTGCTTAAAAGCCCTAATTAGTCTAGAATAAGCCGAAGCTGGATGAAAATGACCTAAACGTTATTCCAATGACACAAACACACCTATTGGATGTACAAGAGTGGTTTAAAGCCCAAATTGGACAAGAATAAGCATAGTGAGGAAGAAAATGACCTTAATGTTAATCCAATGACACAAATATAACAATTGCATGGACAAGATTAGTTAAAAACCCTAATTGGATAATAAAAAGCCTATAGAGGACGAAAATGACTTAAATTTTAATCCAATGACATAACTTAACTTATTGGCTTCAAAAGATTGCTTAAAAACCCTAATTTGACTAGCATAAGCCTAAGGAGGATGAAAATAACCTAAATGTTAATCCAATGACACAAGTGAACCTATTTGAGGCACAACATTGGTTAAAAACCCTAATTGGACCATGATAAGTCTAGGGAGAACGAAAATGACATAAGTGTCAATCCAATGACACAAAAGAACTTGTTGGATGCACAACATTGTTTAAAAACACTTACTCGTCTAGAACAAGCCAAAGAAGGATGAAAGTTACCTAAATGTTAATTTGATGACACAAACACACCTATTGGATGCACGAGATTGGTTAAAAAACCCTAATTGAACAAGCAAATGGTTAGGGAGGACAAAAACGACCTAAACGGTACTCCAATGACACAAATGACATAAACACACCAATTGGATGCACTAGATTGGTTAAAAACCCAAATTGGACAGGAATAAGCCTCGGGAAGATGAAATTGACCTAAATGTTAGCCCAATGACACGAAAGAACATATATTACAACCAAGATTGCTTAAAACCTCAAATTGGTCTAGTATAAGCCTAAGGAGGATGAAAATGACATAAATGCTAATCCGATGACACAAACACACCTGTTGAAGGCACAAGATTGGTTAAAAACTCAAATTGAACTCGAATAAGCCTTAGGAGGACGAAAGTGACTTACATGTTGATCCAATAACACAAATGAACTTTTTGGATGCAAAAGATTGCTTAAAAACCCTAATTCGGCTAACATAAGCCTAAGGAGGATGAAAATGACCAAAATATTATTCCAATGACACAAGCACAACTATTGGATGCTCACGATTGGTTAAAAACCCTAATTGGACAAGAATAAGCCTAGAGAAAACGAAAATGACCTAAATGTTAATACAGTTACACAAAGACACCTATTGGATGCACATGATTGGTTAAAAACCCTTATTGGATAAGAATATGCTTAAGGAGGACTAAAATGAGCTAAATGTTAATCCAATGACACAATGAACTTATAGGATGCAAAAGATTGCTTAAAAATGGCCTAAAGGTTATTCCAATGACACAATCACACCAATTGGATGCACAAGATTGGTTAAAAACCGTAATTGGAATTGAATAAGCTTAGGGAGGACGAAAATGAGCTAAATGTTAATCCAATGACACAAACACACCTATTGGATACACAAGATTAGTTAAAGACACTAATTGGACAAGATTAAGCGTAGGGTGTTAGACATAAGTCCATTTTGACATTGTTGACAAACATACATCATTTGATAAATCTAACATTTTAAATTGAGTAAAATTTCAGGAACAACAACTCAACCCTACATACTTGAGACAATTGCTTGGAACTCAAGGAATCAACCAAAGTTGGAAGATTTACTAAGCAAATCGATTAGGCAATCGATTCTATAAAGGGGTTGTATGAAAATGTGTATTATGTAATTAAGGCAATCGATTGGGCCATCGATTGGCACATCCACTAATAAGTCAATTTTGTAAATCACAGAACCAAGCCTTTAGTGATCAAATCGATTGGTGTAACGCCCCGGATTTTTAACACAGTTTCAATACTAACGTTTTACCACTATTTCAAAACTAATATTTATAGAAAATAATTTAACTAATTACTATTTGAAAATACATTAATAACAAAAACTTATTCACAATATTAACTACAATTATTACTATACTATTTTACAATAAACTCACATAACATACTACCATAATTATGGAATAGTCAAAACGATAAAATAATTAAATATAACAGAAATAATTTATATTTATTACTAAATCCCAATAAATACGTTTAAAACCATCATATATAGAAATAAATATATTAATCACAATATTACTACCATCTCAAAACCATTAATTATAAAATAAATAATTAAAATATGAAATAGTCTTAAATAATTAAAATACAACAATGCATAAATTTATTATATAGTTTAACATACATGAAAATATCACCACAAATATCTAATGCATATCTATATTTTAAACTCACTCAAAATCTTCTCATCTAAAATACTTTTGCTAAAATACTATTATATATATTTTTTTAAATAAATTAAATAACTAAATATAATATTTATAATTTATATTACTCATAAAATGAAATATATATGGTTATCAAACCATAAGAAACTCATACATATAAGGAGAAGTAATCATAAAATTAATCAACATATATTCTAAAATAATTTTAACACCAAATTAATTTCTTTAAAATCCTATTTAATTAATAAAATAGTTTATCATGAAATGTGGGATGTTACAATTCTACCCAACTTACAGAAATTTTGTCCTCGAAATTTGTAATGACGAATAAGCAAACAAATATCTAAATTACCGCAGTCAAATTCGAAACTTAGTCTCCAAAGATATAATAAACATGTCGAAGGTATTCATAATTTATTTAAGTACAACATATCAGAAATCACTTGCATAGCATGATAGGGATTATAACATAGAGTCACTCACTATAATCTACAAATAAAATATAACATATAAGCTTAGTTAGTAGTCACTTACTACATTTAATTGGGGTGAAATGAAACATAATTCAAGTACATTGCTAATTACTACTAAATAATTATTAGTAACAACTGTATCAACTAATGTAAGTCGAATAAGACAAATAATTATCACCTGTATTTTAATATTGAATAATATTGATAATTTCTGATTTTTTTTTTAATTTAGAGGACGTTACATTACTCACCCCCTTAAAAATAGTTTCGTCCTCGAAACTAGCTAGACATAAAAAGATTCGTAAGGAAGTATTTTATTCGATGACTATATAGTAGGTTCAAGTTACACAATAAATCGTGCACTAGAGGAGTTCCTAGGAAAGAGAGGTGGGACAACGAACTACTTAATAACCAAGTCTTTCCTTAGCCAGAATCCCCTAATACCACTTTTTACAGTGTTACCCTTCCCTTCTATTATGTATATTCTAAAATTTTATATAGGTTAGAGGTTTAAAGTATTATCTTTATTACAAAAATTTAAATTATAACAAAAATAAATCATTAAAGAATATTCATAATTATTATAATTCAATTAGTCTAATTAATAATGTCATTCAAAAGAATACCAATTAATTATTGTATACTTTTAAATCAAATCAATCTAAATCAATACGCAATAATTCCACATTATAGCAAAATAAAACTAATCCTTTGATAATTCTAAATTTTAAAAAATAATTCAATTTATGGTAATTAATTAATCATGCCATAACTATAGAAACAATTATTGCATACCGTCGAATTAAACTAAGAGTAGTAAATTATTAAAAATTCAAATCACGAGTAGTGAATTCACAATATCATAATAATAAATTCATAAAGTTATTAAATCATAAGTATTAGCTTCATAACATATAAACAATAAAAAAATTCAAATCACAAGTAGTAATTTCATAACGTCAATGAATATCTGTTATTAAATTAAATAACATATATATAAAAAAATTCAAATTTTGATTAATAAATTCATCACGTCACACTATTAGATATATAGCATTATTAAATCACAAGTATTAAATTCATAATATAAAAACAATTGTTTTTTAAAAAAAATCGAATCACGAGTAGTAAATTTTTAATGTCGACCAATCACGAGTATTAAATTCACAACAGTCAAAAAATAAAAAAAATTCAAATCACAAGTATTAATTCGTAACATATAAACAATTATTATATTAGATTCCTGAGTAGTAATTTCGTAACGCCATAATATTAGATTCATAACATTATTAAATCATAAGTATTAATCTATAGCATATGAACAATTATAAAAGAAAAATTCAAATTACGAGTAATAAATTCTTAATGTCAATAAATCATGAATATTAAATTCATAACATACAAAAAAAAATTCAAATATTGAGTAGTAAATTCGTAATGTCATAATATTAAATTCATAACATCATTAAACATAAAATCAATTAAAGCATAGAATCAAATTAAAACTACTTTC